>JBBPBX010028172.1:0-18540 GCA_038048925.1 Garcialebias charrua
ATATATATATATATATATATATATATATATATATATATATATATATATATATGTATATATATATATATATATATATATATATATATATATGTATATATATATATATATATATGTATATATATATTTATAAATATATATATATATTATATATATACAGGTAGTCCCCGACTTACGAGCGAGTTCCGTTACAACGAGGCGCTCGTAACATGGAAATCTCGTAATTTGGAACGGCCGCCATTTCGCTCGTAAATCCGGAAATCCGCTCGTAAATTGGAACGGTTTTCGCTAGCGCACCTAAAAACACTCTATTTTCATCTAAAAACTACTTTTGAGTGCATAAAAATGATCGGAAACGTGTGTTTATATGCTTAACTTGCTAACTGAAGTGAAAAAACACATGAAAACTCAGTATTTTTTTCGTTTTTTCCAAAAATGTGCAGCTCGTAAGTCTGGAACCTCGCAGATCAGAGCGCTCGTAAATCGGGGACTACCTGTATATATATATATATATATATATATATATATATATATGTATATATATATATATATCTATATATATATATATATATATATATACTATATATATATGTATATCTATATATATATATCTATATATATATATATATATCTATTATATATATATATATATATATATATATATATATATATATATATATATATATATATATATATGATGTAGAATGATGAACAGAAATTCTACCATTGCTGTTCATCATTCTTTAGTTAGTAGCAGGTCACTTTTGTAAATGAGCCCTCGAGGCTCAATGAGATTTACCTGACTAAATAAAGGTTGAATGAATGAATGACTATATATATATATACAGTATATATAAATAAAAAAATTAAGGTTCATTGATAAACTTCATCAACTCGTTTAAAAGTTCTTTTCTTTTAATTGAGGATTTTTGGGATTGAAATTGCCCCAAGGCCACACCCTGCCACAGATCTTTGGAGGACACCCCACGTGGAGATGGTCTTCATCTGGTCTCCATGGGTCAGTCCTCAGTGCTGGTTGATCACCTTCGGTCTCACGCAGGTGCAACCCACTGAGATGAGTTTGGACTCCAGGCGGTAGTGGTAGCTGTGCCTGGCCCTGGCGTCTTGACTCGCCTCAGAACCAGCACCTGATGCAGAATGGGACGGGACTCCAGGCCCCCGTCCTCCAGTCCTTGGTGGTCCAGGCAGGTTTTGAGCAAACAGTGAGCCTGCGACAGCGCATGAGGGAACATGTTGTCATCCCTGGAGATGCTGAGGACAGAGAGGAGACAAAAAACTGTTAACAGGACTCTGAGCTTCATGAAGGACAACACACTGAGGAGCTGAAGCCTCACTTGTAGGTCCACGGTGAGATGGAGTCGCTGGCCAAAGAACTGACTTTTAGGCTGGGAACTAAATTGTTTGGGTCCAAACGCAGAGGGACCGTTTCTTCTGCTAAACCTTCAAAGGACTTCCTGTGTGGCTTTGCTGCTGTCTGTGGGACCACCACCACCATCATCATCAACAGGACAGCGCTGACAACCTGAGGAAGAAGAACATTCATTCATTCAACCTTTATTTATACAGGCTAGCCTCGTTGAGCCACGGGGACTCATTTACAAGAGAGACCTGTCTCACTCACACCCAGGGTCAATTTAGAGTTACCAATCAGTCTAACATGCATGTTTTTGGACTGTGGGAGGAAACCGGAGAACCCGGAGAAAACCCACGCATGCACGGAGAGAACATGCAATAACAAGTCACTTTCATCATTGTCGTCGTAATGTCTAGCGAAGACATACTGAAACAAAAAAAATATAAACGTAAAAAACAAACTAACATTGATACTGAGGAAACACATTACATATTTTATTAAAGCAACAATAATCAAGTTTGATCATGAAATAAAGAAACATGTACTTGGGAACCAGTACAATAAATTCTCTCAATAAAAGTTAATGAGACTAACTCGAAAGTATAGACAAAATCATATTTTTAACACGCACTAAAATACGTACGTTCAGTGCAAGTGTATGTTATACATGAACACAGAATTTTAATTAAGTCATCTTTTTAAAAATTCTTAAATTTATAAAGTTGTACATTTTCTGTGACGCGGTTAGAAAAATAAAATAATAAAAAAAATAAGCTTCAAAGATATTTATTGTCAATATTGTGCATCTGTATTATTCTAATTTTATGTCCACTAAAATTGCAGCACAGAAAAGCCATAACAATAAAGAAATACATTATATAAAAACTGGAGCGTGAGATCGATAGGCGGATAGGTGCAGCATCCGCAGTGAAGCGGGCGCTGTACCGGTCTGTCGTGGTGAAGAGAGAGCTGAGTCAAAAGGCAAAGCTCTCAATTTACCGATCGATCTACGTTCCCACCCTCATCTATGGTCATGAGCTTTGGGTTGTGACCGAAAGAACGAGATCTCGGATACAAGCGGCTGAAATGAGTTTTCTCCGCAGGGTGTCTGGACTCTCCCTTAGAGATAGGGTGAGAAGCTCAGTCATCCACGAGGGACTCAGAGTAGAGCCGCTGCTTCTCCAGTTGAGGTGGCTCGGGCATCTGGTTAGGATGCCTCCTGGACGCCTCCCTGGTGAGGTGTTCCGGACACTTCCCACCGGGAAGAGGCCCAGAGGAAGACCCAGGACACGCTGGAGGGACTATGTTTCTCGGCTGGCCTGGGAACTACTTGGGATTCCCCCAGAGGAGCTGCTTCCAAGTGGCTGGGGAGAGGGAAGTCTGGGCCTCCCTACTTAGGCTGCTACCCCCGCGACCCGACCCCGGATAAGCGGACGAAAATGGATGGATGGATTATATAAAAACAACTATTAAACTTTGGTTTTTGTTTCTGCCTACCGTAATATCTGGTGGAAATACATTTCATAAACAATATTAGACATACAACCTTACCATCTACATTTTAAAATTGTGTAATAATATTATGATCACAGTTATATTAGTTGCAGTGCAAACCATGAAATAATCGTCACATAAATACAGTTTCTAATTACTTACCTTGTTTCCAAAACCTGAATGGGAGTCTCCCCAAATTCACTACTTCTCAGACCTTCCCCAAAGTCATCATCTCTGCATAAAAACATATAATGTAGTTCAAACAATAATCAGATATTCTTTTCAACACATTTATCACACAATGACAAATTTATCTAACATATCAAAGCATGTAGGATGATTTAAAAAATAGCATCAAACAGCCATCTTCCATCCTGTTCTGCTGCTAGAAGTAAAATTTGAACTTTTTACGCTCTCCTTTCATCCTGCTTCACTGCAGGCTCATGTCCGCAGCAGACAACAAACTCGTCCACCCCACCGCAAGTTTTACAGATTTTATTCCAAAAATTAATGATTTTTGAGGCCCTTTATACAGGTAAACGTCCAAAGAGGTTGAGATGTATGCATCAACAACATATATTGTGTAGTACAACTAACAGACTTTTCGATTATGAACACCAAATGATCTGCAGACAATATGCTAATTGCTAGTTGTTGTGATCATGCCTCTCTTACACAGACAGCGCAGTTACAGTACTTTCATCATATCTGCTTGCTGATCCACAATACAATAAGTTAGGATAACTAAATGTACGTATCGAAACAATACTGAGGTTGAATGAGTTAGCTGCTACCATTAGCATCACGTCAGCTGTAGGCCGGAAAACGGTTTTAGCCTGTTGTAGATAATATCATGGCATTTGCGCTATCACATGATTCAAGCAAAGACACTTACTTGTCAAGCAAGAATGTTGCTAACTCTGCATCGCTTTGCAATCCTTTGAGCACCCGAAGCTCTCGCCACCTCCGCCATTTTGAAACAGCTACTGTTTCTGTTGGGGACGTGCCCGGCTGCGCGCTGCCGCTGGGAGAGGCGGGGGAAGGGCGGGGGAAGCTCGTTCATGAAAATAACTCTGTTTTTATTGGCTGGTTAAACTCGGGCCGCTCTGGTTTTTATAAATGCTATTTTAACCACCGGGAGACGCCAGAAGAATATAGTATTTCTCAAAGATTAGCTGTTTAACATCACTCTGTCAAAAAATAGTGACAGAGAGAAGAAATATGTTTATAAAAAAAGCTACATACCCTAGCTTTAACATCGGATTCGGGTGGTCTAATGCTAAAAGGAGCAGCAAATTGCGGCGCGCTCAGACGGGTTTCGGTAAGTTATCTTAAGCTAGCACTAACAGTAAGTCAAATGAGTAATAAAAAAAGAGCTAATTTTAAAACAACAACACATTACAGATACTGGCTGTTACAGAGGGCGTAAACAGATCTTTGAAGGGCGTGGACTTCAGAACTTGTATCAGAAACCGGTCGTTCAAAACGAAAGTTAAAAATGGCAGAATTAAAAAGGGTATAATTAATTATCTAAGAATTATTTTGTGTATTAAAATGAATTAATATTGTCAAGATAGCACACAGACATAACATAAAAAATTTAAAGACCTATATGTGGTCCCCTTTAACAAAATGGGCGTTTCGATAGACTAGAGGCACCGCCTAAAGGAGGGGAGGAGGTGGGGGTCAGAGGTGGGTAGGAACGCGTCACATTTACTCCGTTACATTTACTTAAAGGGGACCTCAGATGTGTTTTTTAAATTTTTATGGTATTTCTGTGGGCTATCCAGACCCTATTCCTTCAATTTAATGCACAAAATAATTCTTAGATAATCAATTATACCCTTTTTAATTCTGCCATTTTTAACTTTCGTTTTGAACGACCGGTTTCTGATAGAAGTTCTGAAGTCCACGCCCTTCAACGATCTGTTTACGCCCTCTGTAACAGCCAGTATCTGTAATGTGTTGTTGTTTTAAAATTAGCTCTTTTTTATTACTCATTTGACTTACTGTTAGTGCTAGCTTAAGATAACTTACCGAAACCCGTCTGAGCGCGCCGCAATTTGCTGCTCCTTTTAGCATGAGACCACCCGAATCCGATGCTAATGTTAGCTTGTTCCTCTTCCGGTGTTCGCCAGCTCCGCTCGTTGCACGCGGCGATTTTGGGAGTTATCGCTGTTCCAGTCAAGACAACACAAAGTTCACCAAGTGTCTCCCGTAAATTAATCCGTAAGGAGAAGGTCCTCGCTGCTGCGAGGCTCCTGTGAGGCTTCAGTGAGGCTGTACAGTTGAAGCTCCGCTCCATCAAGCCAGAAGAGGGTCCCGTCGCAACCGGTCTCTACGCCGGGGGTATGCTCGTTTAATTTTTGCCGGCGGCGCGTTGGGAGAGATCGCAAATACACTAAAAATTGAACTAAAACATAAAAATAACAATTATACTTTATTTATAAAGCCATTTAAAAAACCACAGCTGCAACAAAGTGCTGTACACATGAAATTAATAACATATAAACAAAAGATGAGATGAAATCATGAAAAACAACAGTCATGTGTTTAATACAGAAGTGGGTTGAGCCTAACATGGGGTTGCTAGGTGAGGGGCTGGACTCAGGTTGGGGTGGGTTGTCCTCTCGCTTGTGACGTCACAAGCGAGATTGATCTCCAGTTTATTTCAAAAACGAAACCTATATTATCACAGTAAAATAAATCTACTTAGAGTAAATAAACCACTGGGTGCATTTTTTTGGCCTTAGGACTGTTTTTTTATGAAGTAAATACCCAAAGTTGAGTAAAAAAACATTAAAAAGTGAATTTTGAATGTGTGGTCCCCTTTAAGTAACTTTTTGAGAAAATTGTACTTGTGAGAGTAGTTTAAATGTACTTTTACTTGAGTAAATTTTAGGGGAGAAAAACCGCAACTTTTACTCCGTTACTATGGGCTTTCTGCCGATCGCTACCGTTACTTTTTGTTTAGAGTATATAAAAACATTTGCGGCAAATTTATTGCGTAACTTATTGTCACCTGACATGTAACCAATCAAGTGAAGCCAACCAGTCACGTGACCACAACAAACTCTCTGCGCAGCCGGCGCAGGCCAGTGACGTTGAGATTCTGGACTCGGTTGAAGAGAGAAAGACATACGGACGGTTCCTGAAAGAATGGCAACAGAAGCTGGCGAAGCTAAGTCAGAGCACCCCTGGCCTCACATACGACACATGTTCACCTTTCAGTCATCTAAAAAGAACAGTTATATCATGTGCTGTCAGCTGTGTCTGCCAAAACTTGTAGATGTTTCAGCCTACATAGAATAGAATAGAATATATCTTTATTGGCATATTTGCACCAAGGTACAAAGTTTTGCAATTGGCGCGCGCATCATCCGAAGAGGGACGTACGCACAGAAGCCGCAGCAGTATAAAACCGCGCCACCAACAATCAGATATGAAAAAGGAACATACAGTCGGGTAATCAGTGGTATTCAAAAAAGATTCTATCACAATTTATCTTAGGACACTCCATGATAAAGTCTAAAAAACTCTACCAGCTTTAGCACGAATAAGACAAGATATGTTGCGTTTCATGGCAAGCAGGGAGATTGTCCGTGAAAATCATTTCAGATAAGCACAGTCTGTAGATGGCATTCAGCTCGGCTCCATTCTGAAAGCACACGGAGACCTCTGGGGGGAGGGGGGGGGCGAGTTCTCAACAGCTTTCACTCCAGGAGAAGATTGCAGACAGCCTTCTTTTTCCAAGGTTGCTCACAGTCCAGATTAGATTAGTCGCTTATTTATTTTCAGGCCAGGCTACAGTGTACTTTTGACTGCAGCCTTGAAGTCCAGGTGCTGTTCAGGTCCAAATCCAAATCATGTGAGGTTCCGAGCTACAAATCCCTGTCTGTGCCCTGGTGGGGCTGTAAACGAGTCCCAAAGCGCACCGCAGGTCCGCGGCTGTCCGCCGCTGCTCCCACCGTGCGGTTCAGCTTGTACAACAGCTGGCTTGTTGAGGTCATAGCCCGGATCAAAGAATCTTGTTGAGCAGAGAGTCTCGCCAGCGCGTTGATCGCCGTGGCCGCCTCCCTCAGCTTCCAGTAGCAGAAAACATCTGTCGATCCCAAAAAGCAGAGCAACTGCCACCAATATTCCAATAATCCACAAAACTTCAACGTAGGGCTGGGCCATATCATATCCTCCACGATAATACTGGTAAAAACAGCTTGCCCGGGCAAAAAAAATGATATCATGATATGCAAATTTCATGACGTAATACGTCAGAATGCCCCGTCCCCTTAACAACCGAGCGCTTAAACCGACAAAACAGAACTGCATACCTCCCTCCACCAGTCTGCGTGCAATATTTGCTGGCTAAAATGCAACAAAAAAACAACAACTTGTGTCTCAGGCAGCTTCTCCCTTCTCTTCCCTTCTCCCTCTCTGTGCCTGCGCGCAGAAAGCTCAAATGTCTCCCCCTCCCCCGCTCCCCCCGCTCCAACCCGCTCTGCAGCCGCTGCGCGTGCTGCCGGTTGCAGCCTCACTGTTATCTCAAACATGCGCAGCTCAGCTGTCTAATTAGGTTCCACAGTCAGTCCATGGTAGTTCAGTTAAAAAAATGAATCAGAGAAATGACACGTTCCTGCAGGAACAGAGGAAGCTGAAACACTAACGAGCTGAAACTGCACGCCTTTCAGCTGAAATATATTTCTATCAGTATTGCATTACACCCATTATGTTCCATTATTTGTATTCACTTAATTCTGCCTTATAATGTGAAATGTGACACAAGGCAGAACGTTTTTCTCTCTGGCTTTGTTTTCATTAGGGAACAGTTACACGCTTGCACATACACAGACATAACACTGGATGATTGACATACAGAGCTGATAGTTTGTTGGCAGAAAGGAGGGTCACGTGGTAGTGTAGGTGGTTCCAGGGCGGTCCTGAAGCAGTCCAAGGAGGTTCCACATCCGGGGTTTTATAACCGTGGCCCTGCCTTCGAAGATGTGTGTGTTGGACTGTGCTGGAGTCAGGTCTGTTGGTTGCTGTAAGGTTTATTCTTATATGTACAATAAACCTACATAAAATTTGCACATTCGTTTCAGAGCTTCCTTCAACCTTTTGAATTCGCAACAATTTGGTGACCACCGACGCTGAGGGGTTTGCAGTTTCGTCTGAAACGAGAGATGATTTGGAGGGTTCCCCCCCCCCCCCGACAGAGACGAGCACGCGCGCAGTCAACAACCGGTGATTCACAGAGGTGAGCAGGACTCCTCTTACACAAAACGTCTGCGTTTGGACACACTAAATTATTTGTTGACTGAGGGCTGTTTGTCTCCAGGTGGGCCAGTGGTTTATAATGTTAGCAGCTAAAAGTAAAAAAAAAAATGTGAACTACTGTTGGTATTTCATTTGAATGTGCATTTTTTTTGCGGTTCTTGTACATGTGAGTAAGGTGAAAAGCACAGAAGTTCCACACACGCGTAGGGATAATTTACGAGTGCCTTGAATTTGCCCTTCCCCCACATCCCCGTTCTATGAGCTCCGGCCTGTCGGCTGGGAGACACTTTTCCTTTGGACTCCGGGAAACCGTGGGGTCGAGGCTTCATCGTGAACTCCGGGCATCTGTCGCCGTCGAGTCACAGGGCTTTCATCCGACACACGGTTTTGCCGTTCAGAGTGGATTGCCACTCCGGGTTCACAGGTCGCTGTGCATGTGATTAAAGTTCGCATCCGGGACTGTGATCGCTGTTAAGAGTCACATTTTTCCTCCCCTTCCCCGTTAAAGTCGATTACCGTATTTTCCACTGTATAGGTCGCACCCATTTTTTTAAAGATAACTTTCTTATCTTTTTATTATTTTTTGCTTTCTTTTCTCTCTTTATTCGAGGCTTGCGACCTGTACTCCGGAAGGTGCTGTATACACGCAAACAAGGCAACAGGGACAGATTTTTTATTTTCATTTTTATTCTCATTTATTGCATTTGTGAGTGTAAAAGCCAGGGAGACAGGAACCAGGTCTGGGGATGTGCCGAAGCAGTTTCGCAGATGCAAGCTGCTGGCTGGACCTCAGATTTATGGCTTCTAACAAGATAACACTCTCCTGTTGGTGCCTGACACGAAGGCAAGGAGACATCTCCTCCCCTCCTCCCTCACCCCCCCCCCTACGTGCCTGTGAACCTGCATGGCACAGAGGCCTCTTTCATCCATATAAATCTCACTGAGTTTTCTCCTGGTTCTGGTTTTGGACCTGCTAGGGAGGTCCGCCTCAAGGGTTCCGGCTGATAACAGGGAGTTTTACAACTTAATCAGCTCAGGCTGGGACTGTAAAAGTTACTTTAGTGCTACTATGGAGGACACTCCAGAGTAAAAGACTTACTTAGTTTGTCAGATTTTTATTTTTTTTGTTGCTGTGACTTTTGTTTTAAACACGCTGACCTATGCAGTACTGTATTTTTTGCAGATATGTGCTTTTCACTCTCAGTGTTAAAGGCACATTTCTGATTTTTATAGGTGAGGTTCCCGTGAACATGTTGCCTAAAGGAGTACATGCAGGGTTAATCTCACGCCATTAATTGTTACGTTTCCAGTTCTCATCACTTCAGCCTGGTGGGGTGCAGGTCATGTTTAATGACATATGAACAAGGCCTGTGTAATTGTGGGTTGGAGTACTTTGGTGGTTTATTTTTATTTTATTGTTTTTTTTTTATATGTGTATTTTTTTTTTTCTTTTTCTTGGAGGACTGCAGCTTGTTTGTTCTGCAGGAGCGTTCTGCCTTGGCCTTCTGACCTGCTCGACAGAGTCTGGAAGGGAGTCTTCACACAGCTGACATACTGCAGGGGGTGACTTTATTTAGGTGTTTTCTGAGGATTTCAGCTTGGCCTCTGATCAGTGAACGTTGCAGGTGTTCCATGACGACGTTTGGTTAGCAGTTAATTATTTCTACTTGGTGGTGGATTTCAGCTCTCAATTTACAATTTTCTTCCTCACCCTACAACATTCGCATTCGCATTGCACAGTACATACGTGCGTTGTACATACCTAGGTACACTATACCATAGCATTGAGAGGATTGTATCTCGACTCTGGCTTTGGATCGACATTTTAGGAAAGATCACATGTTCCTTTGTCATTGACACCAGGTTTGCTAACCACCGTGACTCTGCTGAAAACTCCTGATGGCGCCTGCACTGGAATAAACTGAACTGCCATAATGCGTTGTGTTCGGCTGAGCTGCACACTGACACCACCTGCACTGAACTGAAAATGCACTGAACTTCAGCTAAAGCCGCAAGCTGTCATGACTCGTGCCTGAACTGTTACATGGAGTTTTACGTTTGCACCAGTTTCAACTCAAGTCTATGAACTGTGGTCTACACCCACTGCTGGACTCTTGACATCTCCTATGGGGGCTGGAGAACTCATGACAAGTGAAAGTCAAGCTGGAAACGTCACTACCAAACTTTGCAGCCTGGCTGATGTGTCAGCTGACCATGTGATTTTCAGGTGTTGATTCATAACTTCAGTTTACTGATCAATACTATCTTTGCTATGGTAAAATCTCACACACACACATGTACACGCTTTCATTGTGACACACAGAACTGATCTCACTGACACGTGACCTGCACAGCCACACTTCTCATGGATTGTTGGATTACCATACACATTTTTGTTTTATCCTTCATGTACTCGCGTTAGAGCAGTACAGTTTGGTTCTATTTTCTCCATCATGTTCGGTATGGGCACCTGTTGCATTCCTTTTTGGATGTGTGTTTGTCTTTTTCTTTTCTTTTTCCTCACCTTTTGACAGGCATAGGTAGAGGGTTTGCTGGCATGATGCAGAGAAGGAAGGTAAATGTTTTCTTTGTCCTGGAGACCGAGTGGAAGGGCAGCAAGGCTCACGGTGTTGGAGCAGGATTCAAGCTCTCTTACTATGGTGTGGATAGCGGAGGAGATTGAGTAGAGGTTGTGTTGAAGGAGGTGTTGACATAGGATGTAGTGGTGGTGTGACATGTGTCAAATGGGGTGATGTATCTTATGGTTGAAGTATTACGTCTGATGCTAGGTAGTTGGGTTCGGCTATTTTGAGTTTTTATTTTTTCTTTCTTGTAGTATTTCCACCTGCAGTACAGATGATGTTTGTGTTATGAGCTTCCATTATTTTCTTTGTAACAGGATGTTTTTTTTGTTTACCTCCTGTTTCAAAAAGGGGATGACGAATAACAAACATACTGTATAGTTAAACACACCATTTCAAATACCTAATTAGATCAACGTTTTAACTTTTCATACAGTGATGAGAGCTGGAAACAGTTATACATTTGATAAAGTTATAAAAGATCATTTTAATAAGTGCCTAAAAACAGGTTGGATCTGAATGTTTGGGGTAATTTATACAGATTTAGTGCTGACTTTTTCTTATTTTTCATTTACAGGTCAAATCTGGACTGCTGATGATCTGTCAGCCCTGTGACAGAACGTGTAAGATAAAATTGTGAATAATTTATATTTGAAAAGGGGAAATGCACTTTACAATCACATGTTTCCACAGCTGTGATGGACAAGCAGAGGAACCTTACCATAACTGGGTTTACATTCCTCCCCTTTTCAGCAGATTAATTAATGTTGAATGAATGCTTAATGTTGCAGTGTAACCAATGAAGGGAAAATCTATTTCCCTGCACCATTTTTTATTTATCTTACAGGTTAACAGGTGGAACATGCAGCAGAGCAGAACTAATCACATTAACTAACAAACTAACCAACTAATCACTAATATATGCCAAGGTTTTCTCATTATTTGTTGAAACCTCTCAATTGTTGTTTACACCGTATGTTGAAAGGATACATATGGTTATTCTTATGCCTGTGAAGAATGACTGTGAGTTTGATCCAGGAGGTCCAGAAAGGATTGAAGGTTGTTGAGATGAATGAGTCAGACAGAATGTGAATGTTACAGACAGATTAATGTGACTACAGGTAACCCCCGACCTACGACCCCATCGACCTGCGAACCACGGGACTTACGAACATATCATATTTAATAAAAATATGAATTAAAAAAAAAAAAAAAAATTTTTTTTTTTTTTTTTTTTGTGTTTAAATGTTCTTAATTTCATGTGTACATCACTTTGTTGCAGCTCTGGTTGTTTTAAAGGCTTTATAAATAATAATTATGATAAAAAAGATCATTTCTGATCATTTTTGAGCAATTTTTGAGCAATTTTGGGAAACAGGAAGTAGGTCTTCAGTTTACACGGTCACAAATTAATGTAGAACACCGGACGCTATTTAAGGTTCAGTCACTGGGGTCTCCGGTCACAAATTAATGTAGAACACCGGACCGGACGCCATCTTAGGTTAGCTGCCGAGAGCTGGACGAAGACTGGTGACCAGGATGGCTTCATATGGATTAATTACTAGCTGGAAACGTCTCTGTGAACTTTGTGGATGTCTCAGGCAGGAGCGGATTTATCGCCGATCGTGCCAGGCCGCCGTGCGAACACCTCCAGCCGGCCTGGCTACACCTCCGGCCTGGCTAGCTCCAGAGCTAACACTGGAGCTAACACGGGAGCCGGCCTTTTGAACACTGGTGACCAGGATCGCATCATGTGGATTAATTACTAGCTGGAATAGCTCTGTGGACGTCTCAGGCTGGAGCAGCGGCTGGAGCAGCAGAAGCTGCAGATTGATCGCGCCGCCGCTCCAACACTAGCTCATGGCTTGGCTAGCAGAAGCTAGCCAGCTAGCTAACACAGGCCTGGAGCAGCTGCGGTGGCGCGCTGCTCGGCCCGACAACAATCAACGCATGGCAACCTAAGATGTCGGCTTTGACCATCTCAAAGTAAGAAAATATATTTTTATTTATTCTGTAAATGTGAATAGCAATGTTTAACATTACAGTACACTACTTTACATGCTTAAATGTGTGCGCACGCTCCGTTAGCATGATAAATAAAGGTTGAATGAATGAATGAATGAATAATTTTTTTTTTTAAATATAATTTTCACCCCCTACCTACGAACGGATCGAGCTGCGAACCGTTCTCAGGTCCCGATCTCGTTCGTAACACGGGGGTTCCCTGTATATATATATGTTTGTGCTTGGTGAATGTGCAGTACAATAGTTGTGTGTTGATAGATTTTTGAGAAAGGTGTACAGGGTTTTCACTACTTTTCTATAGATATAATTTAGTTTTATCAATTTTAATTCTTAGATTTGAACGATAATTAGAAATGTTTTAGAGGATACATTTTAGCTGCACCTTTGTTAAGAGTAGCCTAGCGGTGAATTTTACTGATAGGAAATGTTTGTGGTAGAACATTCTGGTACAGAGAATAATATATATATATATATATATATAGGAAATGGATGTGAATAAGATAATTGAGTTTGACAGGTTATGGAAGGATTTTTGTGTTTTCTGTTTGGATCAGATTAATCATAGATTAAGTGTTAGTTTTTGAATGTGGTCTTAGCCCTTATCACAGACATCTCTGAATAAGAGCAGTTGAGCTTTTCTCAGATATTGGATTAGTAAGAGAGTAGTGTAGGCTTTTCTCCTCACAGGTGTCTATGATGAAGAAGATGAAGAGGCCTGACAACAGTTCATATTCTTTGCTAAGGTTAACACATACCAGAAATGGAGCAGAGTATATGCAATGTTTTGAAGTTTGTTAAGAGTTGATAATTCAATTTTGGGTAATTTAAGGGTTTTTGAGAAAGTCTTGAATTTATAAGGTCTGATTAAAGTCCAGTTGTTTTTTTATTGAACGCCTTTTTAAAGGTATTGAATTTAACTTCATTATTCCTGCATATACCCTGTAGAGGCGTGTATGTTGATAGGAGGGACAGTCCGCTCGGTTCTTTCTTGTTTTTATTTTTATTTGTTCGTCTTTGCATCTATTTTTGTCTTGTTTGTTTTTGTCTGTTTTATTCTTGTTCATTGTTTTTGTTTGTTTTGTCTTGTTTCTATTTGTTTGTTACATTTGTTTTATTCTTTGTTTTTGTCTGTTTTATTTTTTGTTTGTTTGTTCTGATCTTATTACCATTTATATTATTGCTTATTTTATATGAGGGTTTTATATTCTGGGTGGGTAACTTAGATGTAATGTTGCTATGGGTGGGAATGTTAGAGATTTCCAATGTGTATCAAGTTTTTAATTGCATTCTCACATAGAACATATAGGATTTTGTTGACATGATGTTTGTCATGTCAAAAGGGGAATTGAAATATATTTCTATCAGTATTGCATTACACCCATTATGTTCCATTATTTGTATTCACTTAATTCTGCCTTATAATGTGAAATGTGACACTAGGCAGAACGTTTTTCTCTCGGGCTTTGTTTTCACTAGGGAACAGTTACACGCCTGCACATACACAGACATAACACTGGATGATTGACATACAGAGCTGATAGTTTGTTGACAGAAAGGAGGGTCACGTGGTAGTGTAGGTGGTTCCAGGGCGGTCCTGAAGCAGTCCAAGGAGGTTCCAGGGTCCAAGGAGGCGGTGACGACATCCGGGGTTTTTATAACCGTGGCCCTGCCTTTGAAGATGTGTGTGTTGGACTGTGCTGGAGTCAGGTCTGTTGGTTGCTGTAAGGTTTATTCTTATATGTACAATAAACCTACATAAAATTTGCACATTCGTTTCAGAGCTTCCTTCAACCTTTTGAATTCGCAACAGTCCGCAGGCTGGAGCGCGCGCGCCGCACGTGCACTCAGCCATGTGGCGAAATGCGTTCACAGTTTCGCCACTGTGTTTATGGTTGACGCACGGCGGAGCATGGCAAAGTGCTGTTCTTTTACGGACCAGCAGGAGGCAGTACCCTCTAAAACCTGTGCATATGTTGCAAGAAAGGTGTAGAAGAAGAAATCTACCGTAGAAGAAGAACTGTTTGAAATCACACAACAAAAACAAATAGCTTTCCGCTCGCGTGCTGAACTGTTGTCTTTATTTGCGGTTTTAATGCATGGAGTCAGCGGAGGAGAAAGCGATCACGTGACTTTTGGCGAAAAAACAAAAGAAAAGTCCGACTCCAGATCAGGAATGAAGGAGAATTTAATACATTTGTGTCAGAAAACATTCCTCCATGCGTCGCGACGCCGTCTCCACAACCACAGCGGCGCAGACAGCTGCAGGCTCCGGCATGAAGAGGGTGAAGGCTGTCGGGTGGGGACCGGAAACCAAATCATAGCGCCCACGGCGCACGCACTAGGCTTGCGGAGTTAAAAAAATTCAGAGGTGCACGACACGCGCTAATCCCACGCGCGGGGCCAAGGGGACTGCGATATTGCGACACTTTTGGCGTGCGCACCCTCGCGCGCTGCGCGACACGTCGACTATAAATCTAGCTTAAGTAGCCAGAGGGCGGGGCCTCTGGCTGTGACGCCCCTAGCCGTAAAGGCGTGAGTATATTCCTTCAGGTAATCGCGCGGGGGCACAATTCCCATAGCAAGTATGTTGCACCGAGAGAACATGACTGAAAGGGAACAACAAAATGCACAACATTAAAATTGTTAAAACAACATTAAAACACAAATGGTTAAAACAGCATTAAAACACAACATTATGAGATTTTCATTAATGAAAAGTGCGTTATAAATTGAATTCATTATTATTATTATTATTATTATTATTATTATTATTATTATTATTATTAAAATGGTTGTCATGCAACTTTAATAGCCAGTTTAGTTGAAAGATTTGGACAAATTCTTGCAGGAGACGTGAACGCCAACAAAGCCATCTGCAGCAGTGAGTGCCGTTCTCCATCATGTGTTTAGGTTCAACATTTAAAGCCGAGCATTGTAAAAAAGGTCTTTCATTTAACAGGCAGATGTGATGAGAGGGTCTTTAAACATTTATTAAACAAATTGTTCCTTTAACAATGTTCTGAAGATTTTGAAGGGCACATCTTCTGGTTGCAGACCTTGCCTGAGGCCTGGGTCAGCCCGCTTCCTGTTAAAATAATAATAAACAAACAAGTGTAAAAACAGTAACTTTTAATTAGGTTGGTATTTTTTTCTATTAAATAGGAGATAGTATTTATTTTACCATCTATAAGATTATAGAGAAGGCAGTAATCGTTTGGACCGGTGCTGTTCTGAAACGTTGTAGTGGAGATAGCCTGTACAAAGAACATTTATTGTTTTAAATCAAACAAACTGTCGAATGACTCCTCTGCACCAAAACAATCATGTACTGTATACTGTACCTTTATTTTGCAGAAAACAGGCACAGTGGGAGGGCCAAACATAAAGTGAATGTTGGTGATTTTGCCAGTCTGAGGAGAGGTGTGCTGAACTTCCAGCTCCTTTCAGGACTCGGTTTTTATCTGATTCAAAATAAAACAAACAACAACGAACAATAAATAAAACAAATGAAGACGTTACATTTTATGCAGAAATGTTGGGCGAGAGGAGAGCTGAGTGTTGAATTAAGTCGCTGGAATTAGTTGAAACTGAGTTGTTAAAACTAAAGCTGAAAGAGAAGTACTTACCTTGTGCATGCAACTCTCTGGACCATCATGGCGTTTCTTTGAGCTCCAGGACTTCACCTGCTTCACCAGATCATTGACAGGTTCAGAGCAGGGCATCGTAAAGGTCCTGAGAGGAAGAACAAAACAATTTGTTGTGTTTTTCAAGAAGTGCATATTGCGACAAGTACAGTATTAAAATGAAAATATCCAGAGTCACTCACCACATTGCCATGCATTTTGTGGATCCACAGCTGAGGAGGAAGGAACTGCAGGCAGGAAGCAGAGATGAGCAGAGCTCTCATCATGGCTGCAGCTGGGCTGGTCTCTGCAGACTCAGGGATTAGACACAGCCTGTGGTGTGCTCGCTGATATAAATGCAACAACGCTAATGAGTGTCACGTGAGTTATGCAACAAACAGGATCTCTGGATGGACTGTATAAGAAATACCCCCGTCCTTGTGACTGACTAGAACTGGATGATTTTCTGCAAGCAGAAGTGTTTATGTTAGTAACCAATCACATCTAAAGCTTTTCCCTTCATCACTTTAAATGGATCTATAGTGCAACTTACTTTAAATCAGGTTTTTACAGCTTTGTTCAGAGTAAAAAAAATAAAACAGAACAGAAAACATGTAATTTGCCAGGTGGTCCCTAATAAACCCTGTATTACCGTACTTTTCATAGTATAAGTCACTGTTTTTTTACTAATTTGCATGTCCTGCAACTTATACGGCGAAGCAACATATTTATGGATTTTTTCCCATATTTTTAGACCCATTTTTGACTCGGATATGACAGTTTTTCATTTTTGGCACACAAAAAAAAAAAAAAGGTGCAGTAACACTTTTGTCCGCCAGGGGGACACTTCCAGAGAGTACACCGACCTTTTCTAGCTCATGTGTCCGAAAAAAACCTCCTCTGCTCGGACTGACTCTGTCGCTGCCCGGCCTCCTGCTCTGGAGGTATCTATTAGCTGTGTTGTTAGCTGTGTTTTTTAGCAAGATAACTCATAAACCACACCGCGGATTTTCTTGAAACTTACAGAGCATAATTATTTGGTGGTCATTTACAAACTGTTAGCTGCAGAAGATGTTTAGAGCTAAAAAAAAATAGCTCTTTTAGCTTTGTTGTTAGCAGTTAGCTACCGTAAACAGATACCTACTGTTTAGATAAACAGCTCTTAAACCACTCGACGGATATTTTTTAGGCTTACAGAGTGTAATTATATGGGTTTAATTTACAAACTGTTGCCCTGTATAAGACATTTGAGATAAAATTCGATTTATTTATAATTTATTTTCGTAGCGCACGCAACCGTTTGGAAGACGTCAAACCGAAACAATTTAAATTCAGCAGATTTGACCATTTCGTGAATTGATTAAGGAACGGTTAAGCTCAGGAACCCTTGTGCTATAATGTCAGCTAAGAAATATATTTTTTCTCAGCAAAGAAATAATTGTTTTTACCGTGTTAATCTTGTAAAGTCCTTCCATGCTGGCTCGCTTCTGTGGCCGCCATTTTCAGCAGGGCAAATGAAGCGCTGACGCGTCGCGTAGCGGTGACGCGTCGCGTAGCGGTGACGCGTCGCGTAGCGGTGACGCGTCGCGTAGCGGTGACGCGTCGCGTAGCGGTGACGCGTCGCGTAGCGGTGACGCATAATAGATGCAACTTATTGGGCGAAGCGGCATCTTTATGGATTTTTCCAAATTATTTCCAATAATTGGACAAAGCGGCTTATACACAGAAGCGACTTTTACGCCGAAAAGTACGGTATTTGATTTATTCTAACAAAATAAAGTAAAACAATCCAAAGAAATGGTTTACAACTAACAGATAACTTTTTTTAAGTAATTTGTTTAATATGAAAGCCTATTTCCACCAAAGAAAAGAAACAAAATATCCAATGGTATGGTGGGACACAGAAGGACTCTTGCTAAAATAACATAATTGCTGGACAACGTCTCCCACCCCGTGCATGAAGCTGTTGCTGAACTGGAGAACTCCTTCAGTGACAGATTACTGCATCCTAAATGCACAAAGGAGCGTTACCGCAGGTCCTTCCTCCCAGCTGTTAGACTCTACAATCATCACTGCTCCCAACAAACTCAAAAAGTATTAAATACATGCTGACCTCTGCTGAAACACACACTCTGCCTATCCTATTGTACTGTAAATAGTCCATCCTCACCAA
>JBBPBX010028172.1:19311-36762 GCA_038048925.1 Garcialebias charrua
AAACCTTATCATGGTTCCACAGACAAATTACCAATGGAGGGCAATCAATCTGTCCCAATGCCAAACATGAACACGCTGCCGAAGTACACAGCTTTGTCTGGCTCATTGCCCTTGATCTTTGGCCAAACAGCACGGACAGCAGAAACTGCGAGGTCATTGACACTTTCACCAAGGAGATAAACTGGACCAGTCTCCCAGCAGCCGGCGCAAACACCTCTTAGCTTGCCGCCCTCTGAGGGTGCAGTTGTCACCAGGTGTGGGCACATTGTTCGGAAGCCACGACGACTGTTGTTGTGACAAAGTAAAAAAAAAAGTTCTGTATGTGGACTTTGTTGTAAGTCTTATTGTTCTGAGATTGTGTTTTGGAAAAATGATCTATGTTCTCTTATTGTTACTATGGTTACCTTATTTTGAAATGAGGACATTTCATTAAAAGAGGGGGAAGTATGTAAGATGATTTATTTTGATGTAAGATGAATTATTTGGACATTTCAATGGGTATTGTGGAACTACATGGGCAGTTATATATTTACGTTACTGTGTCTTTAAGAGACTTCTTCTTCGTGGTGTGGTGTGTTCAGGTTAAGCGGGCGAAACAGCCGCAGATACGGGCTGCGTTCATGATGGAATGACGTTGTAATGAAGAGCTGAATAAAGTTCGTACAGCCAAGCTATTCCCTTTCAGCGTGGTTACTCCTTCTCCACCCCACGACCTTCGGATGTGTTTGTAACACTTCTCCACCCCATACGGCAGTGTTACATTACTTTTATTCAAATGATGTTGCAGAAAGATGAGGTATGAGAGTCCAGGTCAGGTGCAGCCAGCTCTGGTCCTGATGTTGATGGAGGAAGAGGAGGAGGGGCCTTTCAGTGAGGACACAGCACAGCATGTCACGCTGTTGAAATGAACACAGACATGTGGATGTCAACATTAAGCTGATGAAACATACTGTCACTTTAATAAAAAGAGAAATGAAAGACAGACAACATGTTGTCCTTACTTTTATTCAAATGATGTTGCAGAAAGATGAGGCATGAGAGTCCAGGTCAGGTGATGCTTTGGAGGCTGTGGACATTAACAGAGACAGGTGGATGAATAGATGCAGCTATAACATAAAAAAAGAAAAGCAAAAAAAAAATAAACATTTCATTACCTTTATGATGATGTTGTGCTGTTTAGTGAGGAGGTGAGCAGGTCAGTGAGGGGAGTAGGAGGTCATAGACTGAGGAGGAGGGGTTGATGCTGAGGCTCTTGGCTGACGAGGAGGTGTTGCTGAGGCTGGTTGAGTGAAGAGGAGGAGGCTGTGGACATGAGCAGAGACAGGTGGATGAACAGATGCAAGCAAAAGTAAAAATAACATTTCATTACCTTTTAGGGAGGGTGCAAGGAAGGGAGGCATGCTTATTGTGGAGAGGGTGATGTTTCCATGGACTGCTGGCTTGCTGCTGCAGAAGTAGATGGCATTTCTTCTGCTGCTGACGCAGATCTTGGAGGCACTGTTGAGCCCTTCTTCATGTACTACATCATGCTGCTCTGCACTGTCTCCTTTTTGTCATCCGGGATCTGCTTGTAGCATGTAAGGCAGTCCATGACCCCTCTGGAAACACTGGGGTACCTCTCCACGTCAGCATCCTGAGCCTCAAACAAAGCCATCGTGTCCTGCAGGCTCCTAAAAGCTTTAGCCAAGCCCTGCCTGGTGAAGTTCTTGGCCTCTGGGCTTGGTGTAACTTGCTCTTCCTCCTCCTCGATGATGTGCTTCTCCAGCTCGATAAGGTCCTCAGGAGACAACTTATCTCCTTGTTATGCCAGCAGCTGTGTGACACTCATGCCTCATCTTTCTGGAACATCATTTGAATAAAAGTAAGGACAACATGTTGTGTGTTTATGTTTATTAAATTTGCTCATTTTTTTTTTACAAAAGAAACACAATACAAGACAATCCCATAAATGATAATGTACAAAATATAAAAAAATGAAAGGTAGCAGAAAGAAGAATAAATCTTATTATATCTGCCCCTTTTTTCAAACAATCAGATTAAACAATAATAATCTTCCACCAACAGTACAAAATGACTAACTCTTTCTAATTTTCTAACTAATACAATACACATTACGCTATTTCATATATTTTTTTAACACATTCGTTTTGATCATTTTCTTAAATGTAAACATTGACTTGGCATTTTTAACTACATTCTCCAAGCCATTCCATAATCTAATTCCCTGGATTGAGGTAGAACGTCCCTTCAAACTAGTTCTGAATTGTGGTTTTACAAACATCTCTGTCCCCTTAAGATTATAACAACTTTGTCTTTTAACAAAATGCATTTGGATATTTAAAGGTAATGCATTATTTTGAGCCCTATACATAACTGATAAAATATTATAATCTACCAAATCATGGAACTTCAATAACTTCAGTTGATAAAATAATGTACTTGATGGATGACAGTAATGTTTTCTAGTGATAATTCTTACAGCTCTTTTCTGTAATACAAAAATAGGCTTTGTGATTGTTTTACACGCTTTCCCCCAAACATCAATACAATAGATTAAGTGTGGAACAATGATTGTGTTATACAACAAATACAGAGCTTTATCATTCAATAGGTCTCTGACTTTGTACAGTACTGCAATCGATTTAGCTATTTTTATTCTTACAGAATTTATGTGTTGTTTCCATGTCAGTTTGTCATCAATAATAACACCCAAAAACTTCACCTCACTCACTCTACAAATCTCAACACCCTCAATTTTGAGTGGAACATCAACAGTTTTCTTTTTATTACTGAATATCATGTAATTAGTTTTTTCTAGATTTAATGATAATTTATTGATTTTAAACCAAGTTTGTATTTTGACAAATTCTGTCTTTATCAATTCCAACATTTGTTCTATATCTTCACCTAAACAGAAAAATGTGGTATCATCAGCAAAAAGTACACATTTAAGGAGTCCTGACACATTTACCAAGTCATTCACATATAAAATAAATAGCTTTGGTCCAAGTACAGAGCCTTGGGGAACTCCACATGTGATATTACAGAGGTCAGATCTTACATCATTTATTTGTACAAATTGTTTCCTATCTTTCAAATAGCTAGATACCCACTGTAATGCTGGTCCTCTAATACCATATTTGTTCATTTTTCAAGGAGAATGGTGTGATCAATAGTATCGAATGCTTTTTTTAAATCAACAAAAATACTGACACAATATTGTTTTTGATCGACAGCAGTAGTTATTTGTTCCATTAATTCCATGAGAGCCATTGATGTAGAGTTTTTTGCTCTAAACCCATACTGACTGTTGCTTAGAATATTTTGTTTATCTATAAATTGATCTAGTCTGTTCACAAATAGTTTTTCAAGAATTTTTGAAAACTGTGGTAACAAGGATATAGGTCTATAATTGTTGAACACACATTTATCACCATTTTTAAAAAGAGGAACTACCTTAGCTACTTTCATATTATCTGGAAATATTCCTGTTGAAAATGATAAATTACATATATATGTAAACGGCTCAATAACATGGCTCATTATGTCCTTTACAAACATCATATCCATGTCCACCCAGTCTTTTGATCTCTTGTCTGTAAGATTTTTTACTACATTCATTATTTCCTCTTTGTTAGTTCCATTTAGAAAAATACTGTTTGCACAACCTGCAATAGCCTATATGCCACGGGGGGGGGCGTGATGTACTTCCGGCAAAATGCAACACCTACCCGCCACTTCCGGTTCCCATCCTCCTCCGTTGTTGCTAGCGTTAACGCCTAGTAGCAAACCATGACAACGACCCGAAACGGGAAGCGGCCGCGCGCTACCGGCACTACACGTGAGTACCGTTGTGTCCGCCCACCGGTGGGAACAGCTGTTCCGCGGGGGGGTTTCGGCAAACATTTATCGCGGCTATCCGTAGGGGGAACGTCGCCATAATTTTATATGGTTTTATATGTGTATAGAGTTGTTATTGGTGTGTATGCCGATGTTTTATTAATTGTATTTAGTCATTTATGTTCGTGTCTTTCCCGCTAACCGGAAGTGCGCCGTCTGTGTAATGAGTGTGGAGGTGCTGGAACGGAAGCCCGTGGCATATAGGCTATTGAATGGCTCACATTATTATCTATTTTTTGGTATTTTAGCTGCAAGGCTTGATCCAACATTCACAAAATATTGATTAAATCCATTTACAATTTCATTTTCATCATGAACATCATTGTTGTCTTTTACAAAATATTTTGAAATACCAGTTTTTGCTTTATGATTCTTCAGAACACTATTCATTACTCGCCATGTTGCTTTCATATCACTGTAACATATATTACTAGTCAGTTTTGCTGATTATACAATATTCCAGATGAAAGATTTGAGTAGATTTTATCGGACACAAACTTATCATCAATATTCACGAGTTCTCTCTTTTTAGATTAATACCAATATTTCTGTTGTAGTGGGCATGACCGTGTCCACTCTGATACACCTGTGTATTTTTGAACTGTTCCAGAGATGACCTTTACTGACCTCTCAGTAAAGCAAGACATTTACTACAAATTATTCCATTAGTTGTAATCTGAGAACATAGTCACCAAAAGAGACTATTTCTATCTTTGATTTTATTCTAATGTAATCAAAAGAATAACTTTTGTCATTTTCATGATATATGTTATATGCTGTTATTCTTTTAATATGGAGTATTACTGTGTTACTTGACCAAATGAAAGTGTCTACTCAAAATATCTATGACAAAGTTGAATAATGTGTCAAATTGACTTGCTCAGGAGTTGTTTTTGTTGAGTTCAGCTAAAACTCTCGTTAGCGTCGAGATGTCTCCTCTCTTTCAGACATTTTCCAAAACATTCCTCTTTGTTATCTAAGCAGACTTGCTGTCAACCTTGAGTTTTCACTTCACGTTTTCACACTCCTCTTGGCCCACGGACCAATGAGGAAAGTGTGTTCTAATCTCAACATTTTTGAGTAAAAGCGTTTGCTTCCGTGAACGCTTCAGAGTTGAATGGACAGAGACCTGAAAGCTCTCTGCCTTGGAAGCTGATGTAAGCTGCAGTCATACGCCAAAGACTGGCTTATTCAGCGAAGAATTTATGGACGCCCCCATAAATTCAATAGAGCTAAAGAGCTCCAAGTTCTTAATGAACTTTCTTTGAGAAACATCTCGTCTTGAAGTCAACCAGGAGCTGACACATTTTCTGATGATCCAAGCGGAACCCAGGAGACGTTGGAAAGTAAACAACCAGTTCGGACGAACTGGGCCTGAAGGACTCTGTGCATCTGAAAGGCTGGTGCCATCTCTTTACCAGACTTCTCGTCTGTGAAGGTAATGAGTCAGCGTTTACAAACGTACCTGGGATTTCAGCAGAAATCTGATGGGAGTGTCACTTCTGGTAACATGCTCAAGACAAATTCCTTTAAACCATCTCTCCATCTCTCCTCCTATTTCCTTATCCCTCTCAATCTATCTGGTAACTATATTTAAGCTAAAGAGCCACAGACTGAGTATAATGACATCCTGTATTTATGTCTGTTGTGTTACAATTTAAATGTGCTGACGTGTTAAATTGCAAGAAAGTGAAATCATGTCAATCAAGTGTAATGGTGTTAATTTAGTTGATTTATTTTAAATAAATGGTAGTGTCTTTGACATACCAAACTAAGTCAACGTTCTCTGTCACTTAATGGCTTTATTTATTTATCCATCATAAAGATCACAGAAATATTGGGTAAACTGAAAAAGAAAAGAATCCGTGAAATTACTATTCAATCTGAATAAGTAAATTAATTAAGGTAAAGAGGTCAGTATTAATACTGACCCCCCCTAAATCCTTTACATCTGGGTGTCACCGTATGTGTTTAAAGACACAATATGGTGGTTACCCTCATGTTTGCTTCACTGTGACTAGGTGGTGATAATGTAAAGACATGAAATGTTAACTTATGTTGGTACAGCAGGACTGGACCATTTATTCAACAGAATCGTAAATTTACATCACAACATACTGTATGTACATGATTGGTTGATTATTTTTCCTATAATTAACTTCAGCATGAATATACTCGTCCGTAACTTCATAGGAACAACAGAACACAAGTTATGGGTGTTAATAACTTATATCTCTGTAGGTATTTAGCTTAAGTTTACTGGCTTAAAATAAGAAGGTTTCAGTGAAGAGAAAATGGAGGATGAATAGAGGTATTATCTTGATGTGTTTTAACCAGAAACACGGTAGCTCTCCAGCCGATCTCGGCTACACGTCGGTACACTTGGCAAAGCCTTTGACGACTTGTTACCTCGTGAAGATGGTCAGTCCCCAGTTGGTCCAACTGGCCAGTTCGTTTACCGTTCTTCAGCGTCTCCAGACATGTGCCAAGACTCGGACCATAGTAACGCACGTCCTGGTTGGCTTTTCAGAATAAAACTTTCATTGGAGGAAAATTCATTCAGATGGAGCTTTCCAGCTCTTGAAGATGACTTATAGCTTGGCATGTTATAAGTCTTTTTAACTGATGATGTGGTCATTAGCGTGTTGACCAGACGATCATCAGTTCTTTGGAGAAGACCATAGTTTTAGACTTACTCCAGCAGACTCTGCCAGTTTCAGCAAAGCTTAGAACTTTAAGCAAGGATCTGAGATCAGTGACTTGTTCTTCCCCGATTGGTCCAAACGAACCAGTGGAAGCGAGTTAGAATGAAGGTCACTCGGATAGGAGAGGATTGTTTTAAAGAAGTTGTTTAGAATGAAGAGAGAGAACAGATTAGACTGGAGCCAGCTTCATAAAACAACTGATTAACACTGCCTTCTAACTTCTAACAGAACTGAGGAGTTCAGTCTGACATATTAATTCACTTTCACCGTTTGATTCATCATATGAAGAAGTGATCAACATTTTGAAATAGCATAAAACATGATCAAACAATGACAAGTTATTCTCAGAATTAATTCTGAATTAACATACTGTAATGATCCTTGAAGAGTCATGCTAAGTGTTAATTGTTCTTGTTCTGTTACTGGTTCTAATGTTTGACATGTCCTGTTTATGACGCAAGGGTTGTTGGGAAATAAGATGGGGTGGGGCTTGAGGGAGTTTTGGCGGTTCTGTCGAGAGGCTGAAAGCACCTGTTGTGAAGCTGAGGAGTTATGGCGTGGGTCACGGCCAAACAGTGACTCTGAGTTTACTGGCCTGTTATTTGTGTTCTTTAATAAAGTGTTGGCTGAAGCAGAACGTCTGGTGCTTGAATGACCGTGACAACGTTACAATACATTAAAAGGAAGTCTCTTCTGAAATATGTGTTTTAATTCAAATTAATGTAATAAAATAGTGTTAATGTCTTTTTACTGAAAGTATCAGTGAAAAGGTGTCACTGGGACAGTTCAGAGACGAAGGTGTATCAGAGACCACCGTCTGGATTCCTACATCACCAATATTTTTATCTAATAATTTACTATAATATTCTTTCTTATGTTTCCTTATAATCCCTACTAATTTATTTTTATACTTTTTATATTTTTCTTCAGCGTTCTGACTTCGCAATTTCAAGAAACATGAATACAAATAATTCTTCTTTTTACAAGCATTTCTCAACCCTTTTGTCATCCATGGTTGGTCAACGATATTTCTCTTTGTATAATTTGTTTGCACACAATTATTTTCATACAGAGCTTCCAAGATATTCATAAACTCAAATGATCTGTTCACATCATCAACATACACTTCATTCCAATCTTGTTTATCTAGATCCTCTTTTAATTTTTCCAAAACTTTTTTGATGTGTTTATGATCTTTTTCTTCATTGCAATTGCTTTTGTGATGCTTTGATCATTTTTATAGATTGTGAAAACTGGTAAATGATCACTTAAGTCGGTTGTTAAAATACGACCTATCACATCCCCATTTGTTATATTTTTGAAAATATTATCAATTATTGTGGCACACATGTTGTGTGTCTTTCATTTCTCTTCTCATTAAAGTGACAATATGTTGCATCAGCTTAATGTTGACATCCACAGGTCTGTGTTCATTTCAACAGCATGACCTGCTGTGCTGTGTCCTTGCTGAAAGGCCCCTCCTCCTGCTCCTCCATCAACATCAGGACCAGAGCTGGCTGCACCTGACCTGGACTCTCATGCTTCATCTTTCTGCAACATCATTTGAATAAAA
Source organism: Garcialebias charrua (assembly GCA_038048925.1). Taxonomy (NCBI): domain Eukaryota; kingdom Metazoa; phylum Chordata; class Actinopteri; order Cyprinodontiformes; family Rivulidae; genus Garcialebias; species Garcialebias charrua. The sequence goes on from JBBPBX010028172.1 coordinate 27,490, forward strand.
GTAAGGACAGCATGTTGCATCAGCTTAATGTTGACATCCACATGTCCGTGTTCATTTCAACAGCATGACCTGCTGTGCCCTCACTGAAAGGCCCCTCCTCCTCCTCCATCAACATCAGGACCAGAGCTGGCTGCACCTGATGTAGACTCTCATGCCTCATCTTTCTGCAACAAATCATTTGAATAAAAGTAAGACATGTTGTCTGTCTTTCATTTCTCTTTTTTCTAAAGTGACAGTATGTTGCATCAGCTTAATGTTGACATCCATATGTCTGTGTTCATTTCAACAGCATGACCTGCTGTACTGTGTCCTCACTGAAAGTCCCCTCCTCCTCCTCCTCCATCAACATCAGGACCAGAGCTGGTTGCACCTGACCTGGACTCTCATGCTTCATCTTTCTGCAACATCATTGTAATAAAAGTAAGGACAACATGTTGCATCAGCTTAATGTTGACATCCACATGTCCATGTTAATTTCAACAGCATGACTTGCTGTGTCCTCACTGAAAGGCCCCTCCTCCTCCTCCTCTATCAACATCAGGACAATTTTTGTCTTTGTCCTGCATGCCGCAATGTGCCGTCACGTCTCTGTCATGTCCACGTGTGTTCAAGAACGCAAGTACAGCCGTGAGTTCCTGATTGATGTTGGAAAAACCGCTCATTTGGGAATAAACAGCGAGCTCCAGGAGAAGCTACGGAACTGTGGCCTGCTCTGGAAGCCAGCACCGAGCCTCGCTTCATCTCGCCCGCAGTGGAAGCGCAACAAGCGGAGTGACTGCGACCTGCTCTGGGAGCCAGCACCGAGCCTCCCTCCATCGCGCCCGCATTGGAAACGCGACAAGCGGCGCGACAGGAAGCAGAAGCGGGGTAAGCGCGGAGGTATCGGAGCTAGGCTAGCAGCTAGCCCACACAAACCGGCGATCCCATCCATGGTTTTGGCTAACGTGCGCTCCTTGGACAATAAACTGGATTATATACGCCTGCTACGAACGACACAAAAGACTGTGAGAGACTGCTGTGTGTTTGTATTCACGGAAACGTGGCTCAACAACAACGTTCCGGACCATGCTGTTCAGCTAGGGCAGCTAACATGCTACAGAGCGGACCGAACCCTCGAGGGAGGTAAGAGACGCGGAGGGGGGCTGTGTGTTTACATCAACAAAGCATGGTGCCTGGATGCTGCTGTGGTCCACAAACACTGCTCACCTTTAGTGGAGTTTATGACTATTAAATGCAGACCGTTTTATTTACCGAGGGAATTTACAGCTGTTATGATTGTTGCTGTATATATTCCTCCAAGCTCCAACAGCAAAGTTAGAGGTGAGGCGCTGAATGAACTATATCTGCACATCAGTGAGCAGCAAACAGCACACCCTGATGCTTTTCTCATCACGGCTGGTGATTTCAACCAAGTAGATTTAAAGAGTGTATTTCCAAAAACATACAGAAACATAAACTTTGCAACAAGAGGAAACAATACACTGGACCAAGTTTACACCACCATGAAAAATGCCTACAGAGCCCTCCCCCTCCCCCACATTGGTGCTTCTGACCATATCTGTGTTATGCTAAAGCCAGCATACAGGCCACTGGTGAAAGTCACAAAACCAGTCCGCAAGCAGATACGAGTGTGGCCAGAGGGGTCTTCAGAGGCACTCCAGGACTGTTTTGACACCACAGATTGGGGTATGTTCAAAGAAGCTGCTACCACAAACAACAACTTATGTCTCCAGGAGTACTCAGACACTGTATGTTCATACATCACCAAGTGCATTGATGATGTAACTAACCTCAAGACCATCACTGTTCGGGCTAATCAGAAGCCATGGCTGACAGCTGAGGTTTACAGACTCCTGAGAGCCAGGAATGCTGCCTTCAAAGCGGGAGATCAGGTGGGCCTGAGGGCAGCCAGAAAGAACCTGGATCGGGGCATCAGAAAGGCCAAGAAGCAGTATTCCAGGAAAATAGCTCACCGTTTCAAGGACAGCAAGGATACACGCAGTCTGTGGCAGGGAATACAGACCATCACAAACTACAAACCATCCCCCCAGACCTGTGACAGCTCAACCTCTACGCTGAATGAACTGAATGAGTTCTTTGCTCGGTTTGAGGCAAGTAACAGCACACCTGCACATAAACTCCCCCCCTCTCCTGATGGCCAGGTGCTGGCGCTGTCCTCAGACAGCGTAAGGCGATCATTCATCAAGATTAACGCCCGGAAGGCCTCTGGTCCTGACAACATACCTGGTCGTGTGCTGAAGGACTGTGCAGGGGAACTCGCAGCGGTCTTCACGGACATCTTTAACATCTCACTGAGCCAGGCCATCGTCCCCACCTGTTTCAAAGCCACCACCATCATCCCTGTCCCAAAGAAGGCAACGCCCGCATGCCTCAATGACTATCGCCCAGTAGCACTCACCCCCATCCTGATGAAGTGCTTTGAACGGCTAGTCATGAAAAGCATCACATCTGTCCTCCCTGCCTCCCTGGATCCCTTCCAATTTGCATACCGACCTAATCGCTCAACCGACGATGCCATCTCCTCTGCCCTCCACACAGCTCTCACACATCTGGACACGAAGGACTCTTATGTTAGAATGCTGTTCATCGACTTCAGCTCGGCATTCAACACCATCATCCCCCAACAGCTCATCCATAAACTGGACAGTCTGGGGCTGAACACCTCAATGTGTAACTGGCTGCTAGACTTCCTGACCGGGAGACCACAGACAGTACGGATCGGGAGTAACACATCTAGCACCATCACATTGAACACAGGGGCCCCACAAGGATGTGTGCTGAGCCCCCTTCTATTCACCCTGCTAACACACGACTGCACACCATCGTACAGCTCCAACCACTTCATCAAGTTTGCGGACGACACAACAGTGGTAGGTCTCATCAGCAACAACGATGAGACGGACTACAGGAACGAGGTGAGCCGCTTGGCCTTGTGGTGCGGACACAACAATCTCACTCTCAACGTGGAGAAGACAAAGGAGATTGTTGTGGACTTCAGGAAGAGGGATGCACAACATGCCCCTCTGACCATCAACAGCACCGCAGTGGAGAGAGTGGACAGCACCAAGTTCCTGGGAGTGCACGTCTCGAAGGACCTGTCCTGGAGCAGGAACACTGCAGCACTGGCCAAGAAGGCTCACCAGCGCCTCTACTTTCTCCGCAAGCTGAAAAGGGCTGGAGCTTCAACCCCCATCATGTGCACCTTCTACAGGGGTGCCATAGAAAGTGTCCTGACCAGCTGCATCACGGTGTGGTTTGGTGCATGTACTGCATCATGCCGCAAGAGCCTCCAGCGCATCGTGAGAGCAGCTGAGAAGATCGTCGGCACCTCCTTGCCCTCACTGCAGGACTTACACAGCAAACGCCTCACTCGGAAAGCCCTCTGCATGGCAGGTGATCCCACACACCCACTACACAGCTGCTTTAGACTGCTGCCATCAGGGAGGAGACTGAGGAGTCTCCAGGCTCGTACCAGCAGACTGAGAGACAGCTCTGTTCATCAGGCAGTCAGAATGCTAAACACTCTGCCTGCTCTGCCTCCCCTCCCATTTGAACTGCCTTAACACAAAAAACTTTCTCACACATTACCACTCAACACAAAGTTTTTAACACTGGACTCTGTGTCATCAAACGGGTTATTCACTAAACTCTCGGTCATGTGCTCATTCAGTTTGCACTACTTCTCATATTTGCACTAATGTTTGTATTACATTACTGCCTATAGTCATACTACTGTTTACATTCACTGTTTACATTTATTAATATGGTTTACATTTATTACTACTGTTTTACATTTATTACTACTGTTTACATTTACACTACTTTTATATCTACACTACTGCTGATACATACAGTATTCTCTGACTAGCCTTATCTAAGGATGCCAAATGTGCCTTATGTGCCTTACTGCTGTTATGGCTCGAAGGCACGTAGCACACAAGGACACCAGACACAGAAAGGATGTTAAAAAAACAATGTTTATTTTAGGCTATCTGGAGTCTGTGTCCTAAAAAAAGGTGATTAAAGAAAAAAAGTTGCACTTCTCAAAGCCAAGTTTCTGGATGATTAATAAAAAACTCAAAGTCCAGCAGTACACTCACGGCTCTTGGTTTTCATCACCCAGCAGGTCTCCACAATGGAAGGGTGTTGTCATTCAGCTTCCTCTTCTTCACACAGCTGGTCTTCACAACAGAAGGAATCAGCTTCCTCTTCTTCACACATACAGCAGGTCTTCACAACAGCTTCCTCCTCTTCACACATGCAACAGCAGGTCTTCACAACGGAAGGTTTCGGCTTCCTCCTCATACGGCTCATCAAACGGCCTCCTCAAGTGGATTAAACCACAACATCAAATGGCCACCTCAAATGGCTCCAAACGGCTCACAAAACGGCCACCTCAAATGGCTCCAAATGGCTCACAAACGGCCTCCTCATGTGGCTTCAACCACTGGCTTCATGGCTCCTCTTCACACTGCTGCTGCTTTTTCTGCTGCTGCTGCTGCTTCATCAGGTCTGCTGGTTCTGCATCAGGTCTGCTGGTTCTGCATCAGGTCTGCTGGTTCTGCATCAGGTCTGCTGGTTCTGCATCAGGTCTGCTTCTCCTGGATCAGCTCAGACATCTTCTGGATCTCTCCTTGGTGCCACTCTCACTTGGAACTCTTCTGCTTGCTTCAACACCTCTCTGCTGTGTGGCTTGGACCTAATATGGAGAGAGAGCAACTACCTCCACCTGCAGCAGGTTAACGAGCACCAGCTGCAGTCAATTAGGCTCCATACAGCCTAAACAGCTCATGCCTCTGCTCAAAACAATATTGTGTCCTGACTAAAATAAATTATATGCCTAGGGCATGTAACACCCCCCCACATAAGAATTTACATGGGAGATGCAGCCATACAACACCATGCTCATCACCCATGTAAATGAAACCAAAAAAATCCTAACACCTACACCCTAACAACAAAGCAAAAAAAAAAAACACACATCACACACAACTAACAGTTGCCTTCAGAATACCTGAAACCCAAAAAGGCGTCGCCGGTCAGGTTGTACATCACAAGGCCTCAGTTTAGCAGCACTCTCACCAACATTCAGATTAATGCCAGTCTGAAGATCAGGGTTTTTTCCAACAACCAGAGGGAAATTGTCATCTCTGTGTCATCAGTTCCATCACATGACAGGAATATAATTTTAGCTGCACCAACTCTGTCATCAGGCACCCTGCAGACAAAGCATTGAGAGTTAACACAATCACTGTACAAATTCAAACTGTTCCATCAGGTCAACTATCACAGACAGCAAACTATCACTCTCTGCTGCTGATTCAGCTAAAGGTTCCACGACGTCCAGCAGCACACTCACAACCTCCTGTGAACAGGATGAAAAGGTAACCAGAGGAGCAGGATGGACAGTCAGGCTTGGCTCCTCTGCTACATTGCTCACTGGGACATCTTCTAATTCAGAAAAAAACAAACAGTCACTCAGATCAATGTCATCATCATCATTATTTTTGCATTGCATGTCCACCAGTGGTGACACCTCTGGAGTGACCAACACCAAATCCACAGGTAAGTCATTCTCAAGTTTTTTAGTTTGCTCAAGTTTTTCACTTTTCTCTATTTCAGGCTTTACAAGTTTAGGTTTCTCAAGTTCAGGGACGTCTGCAACAAAAAAGCTAGAACACAGTCCCACTTCATAAAATGGAACATGTTCAACACCTAGCTCTAATTCTTTCTGATAAACCTTATTTTGCAATTCTAATTTTCGTTGCTTAAATTTAATCTCCATCTCTCTCAGAGCAGTTTGTTGCTCCAACTCTGCTTTCCTCACGACTGCTTCAGACTCAGCTATTCTGGCATCAAATTCAGCTTTTCTGGCATCCAATTCCATTTGACGTATTTCTAACTCTAATTCCTTTAAACGAATCTCAGCATCGAACCCTATCGTTTCAGAAAAAACTGTGTTAAACAGCTCACCACCAGAAAGACCTACACTTAAGACTACTTTAACATCCGAGCAACCCCTGAACGTTCAAAAAGAGCCAGCTGACAGCGAACACACAATTCGCACCACAAAGTCAGCTCAAAAATGCAAAAAAAAACAGCTCCAAAAAAGCACATGAGACGAGCTCCCATTATAATTTACCAAAAATTAGGGGGAGAAAAAAAAATAGATTGTGAAATCTCGTTCTCGTTCAAATCCTAGATGAGGCGTTCATTATATTTTCATCAAAAATTAGGGGAGAAAAAAATATATAGCTCATTAGTCAATTAGTCCGATCCCGGACGAGGGCCCACTAAATATGTTATGATCCAACAAAGATCAAAACATATTTAATGGACACAGGACACAAGGAAAAGGTTTAACAAATTTATTAAAGGAACAAAGGGTCATCTGTAGGAGGGGAACCACCTCCAGCTTCTCCAGGCGTCCCACGTCCTAAAAAAAAAGAAAGTTCAACCGAAAGGTGGGTTTGGATAAAGCGGCCAAAAGGAAAATAAAGCTGCCCAACAGAGCCAACTCTATACAGAGCCGGCGAACCCTGTTAGACAGCGGGCTACCTCTACCAAAACTCTAGGCCTACAGGATGTAAAACAAAAACAATAGCGAAAACTAGACTACCGCTTTACCCAACCAAAAGTAATGAAAGGAATTATGTTTCAACAACAAAAAGGCACGAGCCCCCACACACAGCTGCCTCTAACAGACAGCCACCAGAGCCCTCAGACTCTGAGACTCAAAAACCTCCAACACTTCAGCTCAGGTCCTCTACTCTAGGTCACTAGAGTCCACACGAGCACTAATGTACTCTACTAACCCACTCCAGAATGAAGTGTACCAACAATCACTGTCTATCTAGTGATCAACACAACCTGGGAGGGTGGAGAAACTCCCAGTCTACCAAACAATCACTGTCTAGTGATCAACACAACCTGGGAGGGTGGAGAAACTCCCAGTCTACCAAACAATCAAGCAGCAAGCTTCCACTGCTGACTGTAATATTATATTTGAATGTCGTCTAAACACCAAAACCTCACATACCTGCACACACCTCCTCTATTCTCCACACCTTTCTATCTTTTGCCTTCAGTTTATATAAGAGAGAGATAGTCAGCAGGTGTTTGCAGCTCAGCTAATCAGGCCTGATTAGCTGAGTAAAAAAAAAGAGAGGCAGCATCAGGCTGCAGGACCCAATGGCCTCTGTCAGTAGACATAACACCCCCACCGCTAAATGTGTTGTATGGGCAGGAGAGCATGTGAAAGGAACACACTCCTGTCCGTACAAAAACATTAAACCAATACAATATCCTATAGGCGGGAAAGCGCATCGGCCACTACGTTGTCCTTCCCCCTTATGTGTTGTATAGTGATATTAAAAGGTTGTAGTCGTAGGGACCATCTAATTAGGCGTCTGTTTTTGTTATGCATTCTACTCAGAAATGTCAGAGGATTGTGGTCAGTATCACTGCACTAAAACCATAGATATACGGTAAGATCTGATGTAGTATATCTCCGTATCCTTTACATATACTTATACTTATATTTCCGGATATTCCCAGAAATGGACCGCAATGATCCTTAAAAAATCCCAAGATCCCAAAATCCGGATACTTATCTTTGGCAGGCCCTTGACAAATAACAGCCACATTTATTTTGGATCTGCCGAAGATAAGTATCCAGATTTTGGGATTTTTCAAGGATCATTGCGGGCCATTTCCGGGAATATCCGAACACAGATCCTTCCGTATATCTATGGTTTTAGTGCAGTGAGTAAAGACGACGACTGGACCACATGAACCTCCGACATATACTTCATAATGCTCTAAGGCTAGAATTAAAGCTAAAGCCTCTTTTTCAATGGTTGAGTACTGCTTTTGATGTTTATTTAGCTTTCTGGAATAATAAGAGACCGGATGATCTATTCCATCAGCACCTTCTTGTAGCAGGACAGCTCCCACGCCAGTGTCACAAGCATCCACGGCAACTTTAAAGGGGACATCAAACCGAGGAGCGGATAACACAGGAGCAGAGACCAATAGCGACTTTGTTTGCTCAAAGGCTGTCTGACAACTCTCAGACCAATTAAAAGCCACTTTTGGACTAAGAAGGTCCGTCAAAGGGGCAGCTACAGAGGAGAAATTCCTACAAAATCCCCTGTAATAACCAACCATTGCTAGGAAGCGTCTTAGTTCAGTACGAGAGGTGGGAACGGGTACAGAGAGGATAGCCTCTACTTTGGCTTCCACCGGACGTACTTGACCTCTTCCAACCTTTTTCCCAAGATAGGTCACTGTGGCGTGACCAAATTGACATTTTGACAGGTTAACTGTCAAGTTGGCTTCTTTAAGACGAGTAAACACTTCCTGTAAGTGTCTTAAGTGGTCCTCCCACGTTTTGGAGAAGATCACCACGTCATCAAGGTATGCTTCACAAAACTCTAAGCCAGAGAGAACAATATTCATCAATCTTTGAAAGGTGGCAGGAGCATTGCACATACCAAATGCCATAACCTTGTACTGTAAAAAGTTATCAGGTGTGACAAAGGCAGAAATCTCCTGGCCACGTGGTGTTAAAGGAACTTGCCAGTATCCTTTTAATAAATCCAAAGTTGTTACATACTGAGCGGAGCATTGCACATACCAAATGCCATAACCTTGTACTGTAAAAAGTTATCAGGTGTGACAAAGGCAGAAATCTCCTGGCCACGTGGTGTTAAAGGAACTTGCCAGTATCCTTTTAATAAATCCAAAGTTGTTACATACTGAGCGGCTCCTACATGGTCGACGCAGTCTTCCATACGAGGTAACGGGTAACAATCAGGTTTTGTTACCGAGTTAACCTTTCTGTAGTCTGTACAAAACCTATCACCACCATCATGCTTGGTAGCTATCAGACATGGAGAACTCCAAGCACTACAACTCGGAACAGCTATCTCGTGGTCTAACATGTATTGTACTTGTTCTTGTAAGCGTTGTCGCTTACTTGGATTCACTCGATATGGGTGTTGTTTAATAGGTCGAGTGTCACCCACGTCAATATCATGCTGTATCAATCCTGTTTGAGAGGGAGTATCTGAAAACAAACAGGGATTTATAGCAAACAATCGTTTTAGATCCTCACTCTTGAGACGTTCAAGATGAGTAAACATCAAATCCAAGTTGTCTAAGTAGTGTGTATTTGACAGTTTTCCTTCCATCTCAACAGGGGGAAAACTATCTGTGTCATTTTCAGCACTGGATAGCTCCCGCCGGTCT
>JBBPBX010028173.1:25255-36762 GCA_038048925.1 Garcialebias charrua
ATAATAATAATAATAATAATAATAATAATAATAATAATAATAATAATAATAATAATAATAATAATGTCACATTTTTGTCATCTGTGTATGTTTCCATACAAGACGAAATTTGACTCTGCATTTAACCCAATCACCACCAGGTGGGGCAGTGGGCAGCTATAGAAAGCGTGCCGGGGAGCAATTGGGATGAGGTGTGCTGCTCAAACACACCACAAGTTATGCCGTGACTGGGGTTCGAACCTGGGTCCTTTGGGTCCCAAGTCGGTTCCCCTGCCACCATAGGCGTAGATCCTGGGGGGGTCGGGGGGGTCCGGACCCCCCCAATCTTGGGGAAATATAGATCTGTCCCCCCCAATAATTCAATAAAGGAAACCGTGTCTTTAAACAATATAAATATAAAAAGGCAAAAAAAGAGAGAAATCCGCCATTATTCTAAGGAAAAAAAGGAAATTTTGCCCCCCCCCTCTCTGTTGGCAAATGGTTTAGTCCAATGTTTACAAGGAACAACAAGAGCACCGGAGTCATAGGCTCGGCACGGAGCCGCTGGGTGGGAGTGAGCTGCAGCACAAACTACTGTATTAACTTCCAGTAAGTAGCTACTTAAAACATAGGTGACAGTGACTGGGAGGAAAAGGTCTTTTACACAAAATTCTCAATTTGCCACGTCAAAATGACAAGTGGCAAAGATTGAACACATTAATTTTTTTATAAGAGTAATGAGTGTCACTATTGTACTGATTAATAGTAGTATTAAGACTACTAAATACATGCCATTTAAATCAATATTATTGCTGATTATTCTGCATAGTATATGCATGCAGTTTGGATAAACTTCCCTCTGTACATTTTGCATTACATTTCACTGTAACTTTGCCGACCCCCCCAAAATTGCTCTTAAAAAAGTTCCCTGTTTATGGTCCCCCCCAATAATGAGATGAAATCTACGCCCTTGCCTGCCACTACACCATCTTGGCCCCAGTGTTCCTACTTTGAAGTTTTTCACCTATCGCTGTGGTTTCTGGAATGTAACTTCCGCAATAATCGAGGGACTACTGTATTCAAATAAATTCAAACTTTATTTAACACAAACTGCTTTACAGCAGACTACATAAACAGGCTGGTACGGCCGTGGCGTAGTGGTAATGGCAGTCGTCTCCCGATCGGAAAGTTGGCATTTCGACTCCCGGGACCCGCACCATGTGTCGTTGTGTCCTTGGGCAAGACACTTAACCCTGAGTTGCTCCCGGTAGGACTGGAAAGCACCTTGCATGGTAGTCTGCCGCCACCGGTTTATGAATGTGTGTAGCATTCAATATATGTGTAGCACTTTGAGATTTTCAGTAATGAAAAGTGCGTTATAAATTGAATTAATTATTATATTATTATTATTATAAACAAGCAGATGGGACTGACAAGAAAGAGAATCTAAACCAGCAAAAAGAGGTAAAAGGATGAAACATCATTCAGCCTCTGTATGATTTAGCTTCAGCTTCAGGCCGTGCTGCATTCACTGTACCTGGTATTTTTGTCTGTGTAAATTTGTCTGTGTAAATAAAATATGTGCGATTTGATCAATATGTGTGATTTGATCTGATAACTGTTATTACGTGATACGTATCACGTAATAACGTGATCCGTATCACGTTATTACGTGATAATATCACGCTAGTACGTGATAATATCACGTTATTACGTGATACGTATCACGTTATTACGTGATACGTATCATTTTATTACGTGATAAGTATAGATGTCCATCCACATGGTATCAGCATTTGGGTTTTTTAAAGGGAGCAAGCTAACAGAGCTACAACCTGATGGCGTTTCATAGAAAATGCAGATGTTTGATAAGGAAAAAATGTGGGGGAAAAAACCCGCTCGTGTTTAGTTTTCATGAAACTGCGAAAAACCACATTAAGCTTATTTTGAGTGAAGTTTGGATCTCTGTCTTTAATGCATATCTTAGAGATATTAGTAGAGAAATGTAGAATATACCCAATAATTAAAGGAACTGAATGAAGAAATGTAAGTTTGGTGATAAACATGGGAGTTAGAGTCAGTTTATCAGAAATTTATTCAGGAGTAAATTAACCAAGACAAATCAAGTACATGGGAATGCTAGTTTTCTGAATGAAAAGGTTGACACTTTCAAAACTTTGTAGTATCAAACTCTTGGTCAAGAAAGTGGAGAACTTTAAACTGTTTAAGTGTGCATCTTAATCATCTTGTTTTGGAGGTCAGACCTGCAGTTCTAGGCTCTACAGTACATCCCTTAATTTGCATTTTATCTGGAACTACCTACTGGATGAAAGCAGCACAGAAGCCAGCCTCTCTCCCATTGTGACCCAGGCTCTGACAGGGGACATAAAACTGAATAAATCCCCCCAGGCAGATGTAACGTTGACACTGACTTGTCCTAAAAAACATAACATGTCTAAAGAAAATAATACAGCAAACAGTTGAAAAGTGTCTTCATTTTATTGAATTTTCATCACTCTACCATCTAGAGCAGCACATTCATGTCGACGTGACGTTCTAAAATGCAGACTAGCTACAGGAATATCAATATTGCGTTTGTTTGTGAAAACTTACACACTTTGTCAAGTTTGCATTTAACTTTTTTTCCTAAAATTTTCTTAACATAGCCATAAAATATCACAGACAAATGTCATCCTATACAAAACTACTGCACTCTGTGGAAACAACATGCCATTGTAAAAAAGGAACAAAATACTGTTTATAATTTTTAAAAAACCATATGCTTTAAAGACTTTCCATAGGTTATTCACTTTTATCATGAACTGTAAGACTTACTCACATTTTCAAGTTTGCATTGAATTTTTTTTAAACAGTTTTCCTAAAATTTCCTATTTTTGTTGGGCACTTATAGCAGAGACTGTACAGACACGTTCACCCATAAACATTAAGTCTTTCGACAGCTTAAACATGCGTAAACAGATTAACAAAAATAAATAAATACAGGCACTCCCTGTTAGATTATTTCTACATAAAAAAGTGTGAAAACATAAACTATTCTCAATCATTTAACATTACTTTTGATGTGTTGAGATTTCACATTTAAATAATATTGAACTGTCCCATTCTGCTCAGGATTCTTTCTCAGAAGAAAACTTTATGAAATTCTGTAAATTAGCCATTGTGCAGGCAAAAACAAGCATATGGGCGAACTTGCATTATGGGTAATGGTTCTGATACCATGTGGATGGACATCTATACTTATCACGTAATAACGTGATACGTATCACGTAATAACGTGATACGTATCACATGATAACGTGATATTATCCCGTAATAACGTGATATTATCACGTAATAACGTGATAATATCACGTAATAACGTGATACGTATCACGTTATTACGTGATACGTATCATGTTATTACGTGATAAAATCACCTAATAACGTGATACGTATCACGTAATACTACATAAGCCCCCCAAAAATATTTTCCCCAGGTGTCAGCACTACGCTTCCGTAGATAACAATAAGACTAGAAATATTTTTGACTGCATTCACAGCGGGATGAATTTAATTAAGTTTCCTTTAAATGTCGTGTTTTGTACAGAGCCAAGCAGGTGGACTCACCTTGTTCATGGCTTTCTGTTGCTGCGTGTGGTTCTGTCTCAGTGAGACCACCTCTCTCCACAGAACCTCGTTCTGCCTGCAAACAGGAGACATGGGTAAAAAAAAAAAACTTTATTCGTATATCAAAAAGGCGTTCAATACAAGATCAACTGGACTTTATTTGTAACTGAATTATTCGTATACATTTACAGACATTTTCAATACTTATTTGGTGTCAATATTAACAATACAAGTGATCAAGCGAGGCTTGTCACAGTGTTTTTGGTTGTTTTCTGAGCATTTCAGCTTTTAGCCACAATTGTGCTACCTTTAGCTTTTAGCTACCACTCTGCTACATTTAGCTTTTACCAACATTTTGCTACTTTTACATTTAGCTCCTGTTGGGCTGCTTTTAGCATTTAGCTACCATTGAACATTTAACTGCCCCTCCCTGGGCTGCCACCTTACCGTGGTGGAGGGGTTTGAGTGTCTCAATGATCCTAGGAGCTATGCTGTCAGGGGCTTCATGCCCCTAGAAGGGTCACCCAAGGCAGACAGGTCCTAGGTGAGGGATCAGACAAAGTGCAGCCCAAAAACCCCTATGATGAGTACAATTAATAATAATAATAATAATAATAATAATAATAATAATAATAATACTTTATTTATAGAGCCCTTTAAAACAACCACAGCTGCAACAAAGTGCTGTACATAAAATCAAGAACATTTAAACACATAAAAATAAAACAGTTGTTAAAACATTAAGATCAATAAAAACAATAAAACAGTGCAGAACAAAATCAGTCTGTGCTAAAAGCCAGTGAGTAAAAATGTGTTTTTAAAAGAGTTTTAAAACTGGACAGTGAAGTTAATGGACTAAGTTTTCCCTCGCCCGGACGCGGGTCACCGGGGCCCCACTCTGGAGCCAGGCCCGGAGGTGGGGCACGCTGGCGAGCGCCTGGTGGCCGGGCTTTTACCCATGGAGCCCGGCCGGGCACAGCCCGAAGAGGAGACGTGGGTCCCCCTTCCCATGGGCTCACCACCTGTGGGAGGGGCCAAAGGGGTCGGGTGCAATGTGAGATGGGTGGCGGCCGAGGGCGGGGACCCTGGCGGTCTGATCCTCGGCTACAGAAGCTGGCCATTGGGACATGGAATGTCACCTCTCTGGTGGGGAAGGAGCCTGAGCTAGTGTGTGAGGTTGAGAGGTTCCGACTAGAAATAGTCGGACTCACCTCAACGCATGGCTCTGGCTCTGGAACCAGTTTCCTTGAGAGGGGTTGGACACTCTTCCACTCTGGAGTTGCCCCTGGTGAGAGGCGCCGAGCAGGAGTGGGCATACTGGTTGCCCCCCATCTTGGTGCCTGTACGTTGGGGTTCACCCCGGTGAACGAGAGGGTAGCCTCCCTTCGCCTACGTGTGGGGGGACGGGCTCTGACTGTTGTTTGTGCCTATGCACCAAACGGCAGCTCAGACTACCCACCCTTTTTGGAGTCCTTGGAGGGGGTATTGGAGAGTGCGCCTCCTGGGGACTCCCTTGTTCTACTGGGGGACTTCAACGCTCACGTGGGCAATGACAGTGAGACCTGGAGGGGTGTGGTTGGGAGGAACGGCCCCCCTGATCTGAACCAGAGTGGTGTTCTGTTATTGGACTTCTGTGCTCGTCATGGATTGTCCATAACGAACACCATGTTTAAGCATAAGGGTGTCCATATGTGCTCTTGGCACCAGGACACCCTAGGTCGCAGTTCGATGATCGACTTTGTTGTCGTCTCATCTGATCTGCGGCCGCATGTCTTGGACACTCGGGTGAGGAGAGGGGCGGAGCTGTCTACTGACCACTACCTGGTGGTGAGTTGGCTCCGATGGTGGGGGAGGATGCCGGTCAGACCTGGCAGACCCAAACGTATCGTGAGGGTCTGCTGGGAACGTCTGGCAGAGTCTCCCGTAAGACGGAGCTTTAACTCCCACCTCCGGGAGAGCTTTGAACACGTTCCGAGGGAGGCGGGGGACATGGAGTCCGAGTGGGCCGTGTTCCGCGCCTCTATTGTCGAGGCAGCTTATCGGAGCTGTGGCCGCAAGGTTGTTGGTGCCTGTCGAGGTGGCAACCCTCGAACCCGGTGGTGGACACCGGCAGTGAGGGATGCTGTCAGGCTGAAGAAGGAGTCCTATTGGGCCTTTTTGGCTTGTGGGACCCCGGAAGCAGCTGATAGGTACCGGCAGTCCAAGCGGCATGCGGCTCGGGTGGTTGCTGAGGCAAAAACTCGGGCGTGGGAGGAGTTCGGAGAGGCCATGGAGAATGACTTCCGTACGGCTTCGAGGCGATTCTGGTCCACCATCCGGCGTCTCAGGGGGGGAAAGAGGTACGAGACCAACACCATTTATGGTGGAGGTGGCGTGCTGCTGACCTCAACTCGGGATGTTGTGAGTCGGTGGGCGGAATACTTCGAAGACCTCCTCAATCCTACTGGCACGTCTTCCACTGAGGAAGCAGAGCCTGGGGACTTTGGGTCGGGTTCTCCGATCTCTGGTGCTGAGGTCGCCGAGGTGGTTAAAAAGCTCCGCGGTGGCAAGGCTCCGGGGGTGGATGAGATTCGCCCGGAGTTCCTTAGGGCTCTGGATGTTGTAGGGTTGTGTTGGCTTACGCGACTCTGCAATATCGCGTGGACATCGGGGGCAGTTCCCTTGGATTGGCAGACTGGGGTGGTGGTTCCCCTATTTAAAAAGGGGGACCGTAGGGTGTGTTCCAACTATAGGGGGATCACACTCTTAAGCCTCCCTGGTAAGGTCTATTCAGGGGTTCTGGAGAGGAGGGTCCGTCGGATAGTCGAACCTCGGATTCAGGAGGAGCAGTGTGGTTTTCGTCCTGGTCGTGGAACACTGGACCAGCTCTACACCCTCAGCAGGGTCCTGGAGGGTGCGTGGGAGTTTGCCCAACCAGTTTACATGTGTTTTGTGGACTTGGAGAAGGCATTCGACCGCGTCCCTCGGGGGGTTCTGTGGGGGGTACTCCGGGAGTATGGGGTACCAGGCCCTTTGATAAGGGCTGTTAGGTCCCTGTACGACCGGTGTCAGAGCTTGGTCCGCATTGCCGGCAGTAAGTCAGGCTCGTTTCCGGTGAGAGTTGGACTCCGCCAAGGTTGCCCTTTGTCACCGATTCTGTTCATAACTTTTATGGACAGAATTTCTAGGCGCAGCCAAGGTGTTGAGAGGATCCGTTTTGGTGACCTTAGAATCGCTTCTCTGTTTTTTGCAGATGATGTGGTCCTACTGGCTTCATCAGTTCGTGATTTACAACTTTCACTGGAGCGGTTTGCAGCCGAGTGTGATGCGGCCGGGATGAGGATCAGTTCCTCCAAATCCGAGGCCATGGTCTTGAGCCGGAAAAGGGTAGCATGCCCTCTCCGGGTCGGGGAGGAGGTCCTGCCCCAAGTGGAGGAGTTTAAGTATCTCGGGATCTTGTTCACGAATGAGGGAAAACTGGAGCGTGAGATCGATAGGCGGATAGGTGCAGCGTCCGCAGTGAAGCGGGCGCTGTACCGGTCTGTCGTGGTGAAGAGAGAGCTGAGTCAAAAGGCAAAGCTCTCAATTTACCGATCGATCTACGTTCCCACCCTCATCTATGGTCATGAGCTTTGGGTTATGACCGAAAGAACAAGATCTCGGATACAAGCGGCTGAAATGAGTTTTCTCCGCAGGGTGGCTGGACTCTCCCTTAGAGATAGGGTGAGAAGCTCAGTCATCCGGGAGGGACTCGGAGTAGAGCCGCTGCTTCTCCACATCGAGAGGAGCCAGTTGAGGTGGCTCGGGCATCTGGTTAGGATGCCTCCTGGACGCCTCCCTGGTGAGGTGTTCCGGGCACGTCCCACCGGGAGGAGACCCAGAGGAAGACCCAGGACGCGCTGGAGGGACTATGTTTCTCGGCTGGCCTGGGAACGCCTTGGGATTCCCCCGGAGGAACTGCTCCAAGTGGCTGGGGAGAGGGAAGTCTGGGCCTCCCTACTTAGGCTGCTACCCCCGCGACCCGACCCCGGATAAGCGGAAGAAGATGGATGGATGGATGAACATTTAACTTTTACCTACCACTTTGCTACTTTAGCTTTTAGCTGTTATTACCCTGCTTATATCTCTTGGCAACTGTTGTGCTACTTTGGGATTTTAGCTACTTTTAGATTTCATGTACCATTTTGCTATTTTTACATTTAACTACTATTTCCTCACTTATAACTCTTAGCTTTTATGCACCATTTCTCTACTTTTACATTTAGCTAATGCAGTGCTACTATTAGATTTTGCATAGGCCTACTCATTTGCTAATTTTAGTATTTAGCTACTGTTTTGCTACTTTCAGCTTTTATCTAGCATTGTGTTACTTTAAGCACTTAGCTATTGTGTTTAGTTTTTAGCTATCATTGTGCTATGTTTAGCCCTTAGCTACCTTTGTGCTAATTTAAGCTTTAAGCGTTGATAATTTTAACCTTCAGCTAATGCGTTCATTTTCACAGCTGATTTCGCCACAAGCTGCATTTGACATCCGGTTGGCTATTTTCTGTATTTAGCTTGTGTTTGGCTCATTTTTGGGCAGCACGGTGGCACAACTGGTAGAGCTGCTGCCTCTCAGCGAGAAGGTTGCCGGTTCAAATCCCGGTCCGGGGCCTTTCTGGGTGGAGTTTGCATGTTCTCCCCGTGCATGCGTGGGTTTCCTCCGGGTACTCCGGTTTCCTCCCACAGACCAAAAAACATGCTTGTTAGGCTGATTGGTGACTCTAAATTGACCCTAGGTGTGAGTGTGAGAGTGGATGGTTGTTTGGTGTGAGTGAGACAGGTCCCTCTTGTAAATGAGTCCCCGTGACTCAACGAGGCTAGCCTGTATAAATAAAGGTTGAATGAATTGAATGAATGAATGAATGAATTTTAGCCTCTAAAATGAAACAAGACTTTATTGTGGTTAAAATTCATGTAAACAAAATCTTTATTTAAACCAATTTACAGACATTTTTAACAGTGTTTGTGTCATTGTTAATAAAACAGCCAAACAGAAGGCAGGAGGAGAAGCTCTGTAAACCATCTTCCTTGACAGAAACAATTCAGATCTGTTCTCAATGCTCCCAACTGTGCTCTGTAGTTTTAAATATTTTAAATTACAAAGTATAGATAGTGAGCGAGCAGCTAGTAAAGGTTGATGAGGAAAAACTAACAATCGTGAAGTTTCAGCTTATTTGGGATTTAAATAAACTACGGTACACAGTTATGGTTTTCTTCTTCATTATTTGAAGCATTTATTTTGTGGTTATTCTCATTTTTCTCCTGGTTTATCTTTGATGAAGTTGAATTTTAACATTTATTTACTTTGTTTTTTTTGCAGGGACTAAAAATATATATTTATTTTTCCTGTTTGTTTTTTTAAGGGTTTTGTCTCCTAGTCTGGACCTTATTATTAGTTTTGTTTGTTTTTTCCTCCGTATTTTAGTTTTGTGCTCGTTAGGGGAACCAACTTGTTTATCTGAATACATTTTTAACATTTACAACAGAAACGAATCAGTCTGTTAGAGCTATCCCAACCTGAAATAAAAATGACAAATTTAAATTGTTATTTTTTAAATTCTTTAATGAACCTTTACTTTACAAAATAAACTGCACTCTTCTTTTAATCAACACATTTTTTATTTTAATTCCACTAATATATAAATATATATTTATATATTACATTTTCCCCTATCAGTATGCCTAAAATTAGTTTTGGACAATTGAAAAAATAATTTCTGTCCTGAGTTTTGTGAAGACCCACCAGCCCACATACATTTCTTGTTTTCAGTCAAACTAACGTCTCAGTTCAGACATGGAGGTTTGTCTGAATCATTTCTTTAAGTTTAATTTAATTAATTTATTTTATTTTAATTTTATTTTTACTGAACCCATGGACATATCCATTTTCTGATTCGTTTTTTCATTTGCACTGACCCGGTTATACCACTGATACACTATTGACGTCCCACTTTTTGGTGAAACTGTGTAATGTCCGATTCTGCAGCCTGCATGCATGTGAAACAGCTTTTTAGTGCTGAATGTTTACTTGTGCACATTAGAAGTGACTTATTGCTCTTTACGTCCAAACTAAAATGTGGGTCGAGATGAGAGGTGGGACTCCGCGGTGACTCTGATGGAAGTTTCTGCTTCTAGAGTTGATATTTTGTTACAGCATCTCTCAAAAAGAGAAGCAGAGCGCCACCTTGTGGGCTATTATATAAATGTAAAGGATAGGGCTAGAGGTAAAAATAAAAAGCATTACTGAGAGAAATGCATCATTTTATGATCTGATAAATTTGGGATTAAAAGTTGTATTCGCAATGTATTTTAATGTGGACGATTTTCCCCTCAGGAACACAAAAGTGTTTTAAAGTTACTGAGGATATGAGAGCATCTGAAAACATTCTGACAAAATAGGAAGGAAAAAAGGATTTTAGAGGGGTTTTTAGGCTTTGTCAAAAACAACTGTTAATTGCACAGCAAATAAATAAAAAAACAAGTAAAACAGACACAAATAAATAATTGGCTGATTCCCCCCCACAGGGCAGTTTAAAGGGTAAATTTGATTCCTTGTCTTGGTCAGTTGACGTTTGTGTCGGCCTTTTGGACAAACAAAAGTGTTTGTCATTGATCCTTTAAACAAATTAATTTACCAGCATAAAACAATAAAGCTGGAGCTTTTCAATCTCCTGAGGCTGAGCAAGATAGACAGACATGTAATGTCCCAGTAGAGGACACGTGTCAAGCACATGGACAGTCTCTGAACTCACTGCTTCATGTCCTGCATCTGACACTCCATGTTGTCCTGTTGTGTTCTGAGGAGCTGGACTTCATACAGCAGCTTGCTGAGGTCCTCCTGACGGACCTTAGTCTCCTCATTTTTCACGATGGACACCTGGAGACAAGAAGAAGAGCCTGACGTTAGAAACATTTGGTCACAAAGTCATGATGCCCAGAAGAAGTATGTCATGACTGTTGTCGATTCCTAGTCCTCAGACGAAGAACATTCCTGCTTCCTTTTGTTGTCCTCCTTACTTTTTTGTCCCCCACTGTGGAGCGAAGAGGAGGAATTGGAAATGCGTGCAAGTTCATGAGAATGATAACTTGAAAAATGAGCGAGATACCAACTTCTGTTTTGACGTGTGACTGCATCTCGGAGTAAGAAATATTCCTTTCTAAAATTAGACTGCCACGGTAAAATTCAAGATGGCTTTCACCATATATGTACATAAGTAACTCTTGTGAGCACTATAAGTACCCTCCACACATCTTGTGAGAATGATAAATTGAAAAATAAGAAAAATATAAATACAGGTAGTCCCCGACTTACGAGCGAGTTGCGTAATTTTTATTTATTTTTATGAATACATGTACAGTACTGCACAGTCACCAAGCACTTAGCCTATCCTAACACAGTTTTTAAAGATGAAGGAGTGAGTTGAATTGTCTCCCTTTCACATGAAGGGTGTTAGCTCCCTTTATGGGAATGGCGCCTGCAAGGAGGAGGGAGACAATTCAACTCACTCCTTCATCTTTAAAAACTGTGTTAGGATAGGCTAAGTGCTTGGAGACTGTACAGTAATGTACATTTATTAAAAAAAAAATACAGTATATTTATTTTATTTTATTTATTTACAAATAGATAAATGTACAGCACTTAGCCTATCATAACACAGTTAAGGAGTCAGTTGAATTGTCTCCCTCCTCCTTGCAGGCGCCATTCCCATAAAGGGAGCTACTTTCACTTTCACTTTATGTGAAAGGGAGACAATTCAACTCACTCCTTCATCTTTAAAAACTGTGTTAGGATAGGCTAAGTGCTTGGTGACTGTACAGTACTGTACATGTATTCATTTGTAAAAAATAAAAAAGTTTTTTTATTTTATTTATGAGATGCA
>JBBPBX010028174.1:5817-17963 GCA_038048925.1 Garcialebias charrua
GAAGGATGATCTTGACTGCTTTGTGTCCAACATCTCATTGATACGGATGACCATCCACAAGAACATTTTCTCATAGACAGACTTGCACAAAGCTGAGACAGCATTGTTGACCTAGAAGAAAAGGTTTTAGAGAAAGTGGTTTTATCTTTTTATGTCTATCTATTAAAACAGAGGTCAGCTAGGGTTTTACACCAGGAAACTTGAAAAGCAACAGAGATTTAAGTACCTGTGGGACGGTCTGACCTTTGGTGACCATCTCATTTCCGACCTTGACTCTTGGGTAGCACAGACACTTCAGCATGTCAGCTGAGTTCAGGCCAAAGAGGTAGGCGATTTTATCAGCCACTATTCAAAGGAAAAAACATTATGTTAAACACATCAGTGTCAAACCAATTTCACACCTTATTAAACTTACACAATGACAGTGGCAGTGTTTTATCAATTACCCTCAGTGCCATCAGGTTCAGCCTGCTCCTCACGCTGCTTCTGCTTGAATTTCATGTTACCATGATGCATCACAGCACCAGTCAGCTTGTAGATGTTGAATTTCTCATCAGCAGTGAAACCCAAGATGTCAATTGCAGTCTAAAAAGTACAATGTCACATTGGTAGGAATAAACAAATGTACTATCACAGAACAAATCAAAATGAAAGGTAAATGTATTTTTACATCTGTTGCAATGTACTCCTCTACGTCATCGATGCTCTTGACAGTGATTTCACCCTGGCTGATCATGGGATAATCATAGGGGTTGGTGGTGATCAAAAGAGCCTCTGCAATGGATTAGAAGAAACGGATGATACAAAGTGTTGTCTTTCATGTTATCAAAATATCACATCATATGTTAACATACCCAGAATCTCAGGCTTGTGGCCTGTCATCAGCTGATAGAAGATATGGTAGCTCCTCTCAGCAGACAGCTGGAAGGTGACACGGGACTTCTCCAGCAGATCTAAGAGAAACAAATAAAGCAGAAAAAGTTAAAATGTTGTACCACAACACAAGTCCCACATTTGGTTAAGTATTTAAGCAATCTTCTCATGAATAACTTTAATTGTATTACCGGTAAGTAACTAATCTAATCTTTCCTATCGATTCAGTTATGCAGCAGTAAGATATACTTGTACATCTCAACACATTCCTGATGATTAATTTGCAATATCCTGGGAAGCACCATTTTTCTAGAGCTTCCAAACACTTGGGATTATTTAAACATTATTTCTTGCACAAATAATACAGTGGTTGAAACTTACAAGTTTCAATATCAGCTGAAGCCAGCTTTCCAGATGTGCCAAAGTGGATCCGGATGAATTTACCCTAGACAGGTACATCCCTATTAGTCATAGTTTACATATAGGATACAGTATAATAGTCATATAAAATTATCATAATATTTTCAACACTTACAAATCGGGAGGAGTTGTCATTCCTCACAGTCTTGGCATTACCATAGGCCTCAAGCAGAGGGTTGGCAGCAACAATCTGGTCCTCAAGGGAGCCCTGGATAGAATTATGAAAGGTTATTTATTCTTGTTTTTGTATAGTGTTGTCACTGGGAAACACTCTGAATTCACATTTACCTTTATTTTGCCAGCACCTTCTGGTGCTCCGTCCTTTTTGCCACCAAGAGCTGCAATTGTTGCAAAGTACTGGATGACACGCTTGGTGTTGACAGTCTTTCCGGCACCAGATTCTCCGCTGGGGTGCAAGTGACACATTTTTATAATTATCTGTAGTTTTTAACAAGTATTGTAAATGTTAGCATTTCAGTTTTTGGTATACTCACGTAATCAGTACAGACTGGTTCTCACGATCTGAAATGCAAACAACCATGCTTCATTAATTCTGTAATCTATTACAGTGTCTTTGGCTTATTTTGGTAACTTTTATCTTACCAGTGTGCATGAACTGATAGGCATTGTCAGAGATGGAGAAGATGTGGGGTGGAGCCTCAATCCTCTTCTTGCCTCTGTATGCTTCCACAACAACAGCATCATACACGGGAAGCCACTTGTAGGGATTCACGACCACGCAGAACAACCCAGAGTAGGTCTGTTAGGGCAGAAAACCAAAATGTTGTGTATTCATTTTTAAATTAGACAGAATTCATTCTTTTGTTTTATCACAGTTTTTAGTCAAGTAAAAACTCACGTAGATCATCCATGATGCATAACGTTCTTTGAGGTTATACAACACACAAGGCTCATTGAGGTGGGTCATCATGGCCATGTCCTCAATTTTGTCGTACTTTGGAGGGTTCCTGGGATGGATGTCATCCTCTTTTACAGTGACAGTCTAAATGATACCAGTGATACAAGTGTTTTGTTTTGAGATGTTTTACACACAATTGAAGTATTTCTTCAAACGTGTTACTGTTTTTATAGGAATAAAAGCAAATTCTTCAACTTAGTTCATTGAACATATTGTTTACATACAATTTAAAAATTATGAAAAGTTGAAACAACATTTAGATCATTAAAAATTATATTTACCTTCCCTGAATCCGTCTGAACAGTAGCTTTGCCACCCTCTTTCTTCACCAGCTTTCCCTTGAGATACATTTCAGCCTCATCAACCACAAAGTAGGCTGTTTTGGCATCAAATGGTGCAGTTTGAGACTCAATCCTCTCCTTTTCCGGCTTCCGGAGGTAAATGGACGCCGGGCCATACTGCTCCATCTCAGCATCTGTGCTCATGGTGGCACGATTAGTGGAGCCTAATAAAAACATTAATGATAGTGTTAATGTAAGTTTTTGTTTTTCTATTGTCAATTGAACACAATGAATAAAAGATGCTATCCGTACCTCAGCTTGTTTCAGAAAAGAATGAGGTGCAGCCTTTACTGGAGTCTGAAGATGCTGTGCAAAAGGAAAAATAACTATAACAATTTACTGTAATTGTGAGAAATTCTGTCAAGTTAGTACAGTATAGTAAATGATAAAAACAAACAGTTTATGTAAAATGTTGTCATATGTATCATTCAATTTTTTGTTCTCTTTCAACTTATAGTTTTTTTTCTTTAACCAAATACAAAATAGTGTTTCAAAGTCACACGCTTATGTTGTATCAGACAATGACAAGGAACCCTTCATAAAACAATCCATAATGTTAGTTTTCCAAGAAGAATCAGATTAAGAGCCAGATTTGGATGAAAGTCCACCTGGGTAATTCATGTGTTAGGGTAACTGCCATAAAACTGATTGTGAAAAGTACTAAAAAGCAACTCATAAATCTAGTAAATGCACAAGAATATAAAGTAAGATCATAGTGAACACTCACCTGGGATGGAAGCCTATCAGTTCCATCTAATGTTTGGAGCAGCCTCATTTATAGAGGGTGGGAGTGTCCAGTCAGCAGAAACCACTCACTCAATTTGGTCATGATCTCTAATCATCCTGTTGCCTTTTCTGTGGTAGAGACGTTTATGGAGGTGATGGGTATGCTTTGTGACTACAGTACAGTTGTTAAACAGGTTTTCTACATTGTTATAGTACACTTTTTTTTATTAAATGGAAAATTTTCTTGAGAGAATGTAGACAATACAGGTGGTTTACAGAAAACCATCACTAAAAAGACAACCACATAAGTTTAAAAAGTAATTAAGTAAATCTAAGACTTATTTATGTAGATCTTCAAGAGATGGAGGGAGATGTTTCAACGATAAAGAGGATTATTTTTCTGCTGTTAATTCTAAACCACCACTGACTTCATAAGTAAATGCAGAAGTGTATTAGTGTATTATTAGAAATGTATTAGTTAGAAAATTAGAAAGAGTTATTCATTTTAGACTGTTGCTGGAAGATTATTATTGTTTAAACCCTGTTTGAAAAAAGGGGCAGATATAGTAAGATTTATTTTTCTTTCTGCTACTTTTCATTTTTTTATATTTTGTACGTTATCATTTATGGGATTGTCTTGTATTGTGTTTTTTGGTTAAAAAATGAACAAATTTAATAAACATAAACAAACATAAATGCAGAAGTGCTGGCCAGCACATGTGGCTCTTTGGTCCCTCTGCAGCGGCTCTTTCAAGCTTTGACCAAAACTAACATAAAACTGAATTTTATAGGATGTTGTACCCACAACAAAAAATGACTAGTTTTAGCTGGTTTTCTGTCATTTCCTTAGCAAATGGACACTAGTACAAATACACAGAGTAAATTATACTCTAACTTTATGCTTTTTTTTAAAAGTAGGATACTCAATTTCTCCACAATTAAAAAAAACAACACATAAGCCTGAACTGTTCATTGTTTGTTTTACAAAAAATATATATATTTTTTTCTTTTACAAGAATCCAGCCTTCTGTGATAGACTTGCAACCTGGATATGAGCACCAGTGATCCCCCACAACCCAGAAGATAAAAAGCAAGTAAACATAATGGATGGATGGATGGAATCTATTCTTTTCTTTTGTCTCAAAATGGAAAAATATCAATAAATGTTAACAATCATTAGATGTTTTTAGTTTTATAACTTAACGCCATGGGCCACCAGTTGATAATGACAACTGCAGTGAGTTTTTCAGCTCTGGACACATTTAATCTAGTGAACAAAGGGGCAGAAATGGCTCTTTTGATCCTAAAAGTTGCAGACCCCTGGTCTAGAGTCTAGACTATGGTATGTTTGTGATTCCAATTAAGATATTTATTTAACAGACAAGACACTCAGCGAACATGAAAAAAAAATTATAGTCAAGAGAAGTGCAAGGAACTGACTTTGGAAAGATGTCCAAGACCCATTGGTATTCAGTTGCAGGATATTCATGTATTTGAGAGTTTTGACCTGACAAGAAAGTTAATCCAGAAATGACACTAAATTTCAAGCATAATCAACATATACTTATTAAAAACTATTAATCATGGTAAAGATAAAGTCAGATGTTTCACTCTATAAGAACAAAACAACCTGATTATAGCAAAAGTATTGATGCAAATGATACTAAAAATAACATAATTTAAAACACAATTTTTGCCATTTTAAACTAATACATCTTGCATAAGGTGTCAGTAACATCTAAATAAAATCCCAACATGTGCCTCTGCAGTTTAGAGCTCTTAGTATTTGACATATTAAATTGAAATTATATCACTTTATTAATAGATATGACTTCACAATATTGGTTTTTTGCACTATTTCAGATGCATGCATGAGGCTTCAGCTTGGAAATGTCCCCAAATGTTTGTAGTCTCTAGTTACTAGATGCCAGCCCATTTCAAATTCCTGTAATAAAATAAATATGAGGTATTACCCATAAACGTTCAGTCACCAAAATGTATTCTCCCTAAATGGAGACGCAAACAGTTGGCATTTTGCTTGAGATCTAGTCCTAAATAAGTTTCACCCTAGTCAAAACAAACTTTATCTGGCTGCTACATTTGATAGAGGCTAGCACCTGCTAAAAAGCTTATTAAAGGGCTTGATTTTCTTCTAAATTTATGGTTACATTACATTTTTGAGTCACGCAGTCCTACCAGAAAAACAACAACATACTAGGCAGAAAATGGAAAAACATAATCTAAAGATAAAAATTGTATTAATCATTTTCTCTATTTAAGGACCATTTTACGTTAGTTTTTGGAACAAATGATGAGAAGCTTTAAGCCCAAGTCAGACATTTTCTATTTTTTTGTCCGAATTTTTGCTACAGAGAGTAATTGGGCAGCACGGTGGCACAACTGGTAGAGCTGCTGCCTCTCAGCGAGAAGGTTGCCGGTTCAAATCCCGGTCCGGGGGCCTTTCTGGGTGGAGTTTGCATGTTCTCCCCGTGCATGCGTGGGTTTCCTCCGGGTACTCCGGTTTCCTCCCACAGACCAAAAAACATGCATGTTAGGCTGATTGGTGACTCTAAATTGACCCTAGGTGTGAGTGAGAGTGGATGGTTGTTTGGTGTGAGTGAGACAGGTCCCTCTTGTAAATGAGTCCCCGTGACTCAACGAGGCTAGCCTGTATAAATAAAGGTTGAATGAATGAATCACCCACAGTTCCTTTGATTTTGTTAAGACCACATATTATAAACTGAGATATGTGATGAAATATTTGCCTCAATTATTTGTGTGTTTCTGTGTATGTATGTGTGTTTCTGTTTTTATTTGTTTGATTGTTTCTTCTGTATTGGAATGAAAACCTGACTTCAATTTACTAGGACACCTTTTAACTATACAAACTAAACTACAGTTCCAATAAGTTTTCAATTTGTTATTTTTTAGAGTTAAAATCTGGTTATTTTAAGCTTAGACTTTGCATTAGTTGTGATAGTTAAATGCATTGTGTTCATGAATTCATTCCCACAAAGATTTGGAGACAAAAATATAAGAGAAAGATGTATACCTCAAGGTTGACAGTTTTTTTTTAATGCCTATATGGCATGATAGTTAAGGCACATGCCTTGTTTCTTTACTTCTCGACTTTCCATTTCCATTTCATCTTGTTTGGAGTTGAAGTACAAGTTTCTAGCATAAAGCACACAAAGCAAACATGCACAAATATACATATCTTCCCCCTGCAATCAAATTAGAAATTTCAGTTGCTTGTGGACTGTGGGAACACATAAACTCTAGACAGAAAGGTCCTAGCTGAGACTAAAAGAGGGCACAGTGCTTAACACAATCCCCCCCCCCCCCACACACACACACACCCCCATGCAACTTCACATTATTTCCATAGTATCTAAATGTGATGAGAATGTTTATCACAGTTAAATAGTACTGTATTTGACATAAAAGCCACACTTATTCCTATAACCCATTTGGGATTCAGATTTAGAAAACAAAGTCAACTTTTATGAATTTGGAGGGCGGATTTCTTTTACTGCTTCTGTTACACAAATAAGTTTTCTTGTCACCATACACTCCCTTTAGGGAGAAGCAAAAGTCGTTTGAAATCCAAGAACACCCCCTTGATAAAAGCCCACCAAGGCGAGACGATGAAAGGTCATGTAAAGCATGCGACAGGGTTTTATTCTGTTCCAAGATTCCAGGTCAAGCTCAAGGTTTTTTTTTTTCAGAAGGCATAGTCTTGAATGGCCTGGCAACACAGTGTTTGTTGCTCGTGACATCTCAAATAGAACATTGCTTGGATGCAGGGAAGGACTGAGCCGTTTGTGTGCACTAAGCAAAATTTGATTCTCCTTATGTGTTCACTGGAGAGAGAAAGGCTGTATTATATTTCATATTTCCATTTTCTGTCCTTCATTTAGAATGTTCTTTTCAAAATCATATGATATATCATATGATAGGTATGAAGCAACACTCAACCAACTGAAGGAGTAAAATACTAATTGTGTTGGGACTGAGTGAACAAATGTCCATATCATGTCAACCACCATGAGAGGAGTGGAAAAAAAGTCTGACCTATTTTATAAACTCATAAAATGTTGAACATGAAAGAGAAAATTGCTTTTTCTGGCACTCCTACACCAACACCTCTGCTACAAACCATACAATACTGCTGAGAGTGCTACTTTAGGGCAAATCAAAGATTTTCGACAATAAAAAGAAAAGGATTCAAAAACAATCATGACAATTATTGTCTTTATTTTAACACAAAAGATCCTCATACATCTAGTTTATATTTTATAAACACAAATGAAAGGACTTGATTGAATGATGATTCCTATTCTGCAGAGTCCGACTGAAAAAGAGGAGCAGAAAAATCAATCAGCAATTACAGAACTTCAAAATAAGGAAGTTTACCACCGACTTATGATATAGAGGCAAATCCATCAGACAATACTTCGAATAAAATATATACCTTTCCAACATCTCGGCTCTTGATTCTGAGCTTGTTGACCTGGGACTCAGCGATGTCAGCACGCTCCTGAGCCTCCTCCATCTCATGCTGGACCTTCCTGAGCCTGGACATGTGGGTGTTGGCCTGCTCCTCCTGTTAAAGATTTAAAGACATATTGAAGTAGCTAAAATACATTTATTACATACTGTAGTATTTACATAGTATTTAATAAGAATTTATTATTTTATTTATTTACTTATATTGAAGGAAAAAAGCCCATAGCATGAAATGCTTAACTTACAGCATCCTCAGCTTGTCTCTTGTATGCCTTGACTTTAAGCTGCAGCTTGTCCACCAGATCCTGAAGTCTGATCAAATTCTTCTTGTCCTCTTCAGTCTACACATGGTAAGTTTTGTTAATTGTCGACCAACAGAAATGAAAAAATACCTTTGACTTATTAAAAGTTATTTTATTATTGGATAATACCTGATAAGTCAGCTCCTTCACTCTCCTCTCATATTTCCGAACTCCTTTAACGGCATCAGCTCCACGTTTCTGCTCAGTTTCAACTTCAGCCTCCAGCTCACGCACCTTCAAATGAAGATAAACAATTAACCAGTTCTGTTTCACAAATATTTTACTAAATTTGTACATAAAAAAACTATAATGTGTTAAATGTAATTTTAAAAAAATGTTGGTTATTTTAAAGACACATTTCTTCCATACCCTATGCTCCAGTTTCTGGAGCTGCTTCTTGCCACCCTTCATGGCGAGGTTCTCAGCCTCATCCAGACGGTGCTGCAGGTCCTTAACTGTGATCTCCAGGTTCTTCTTCATCCTCTCCAGGTGAGAGCTGGTGTCTTGCTCCTTCTTCAGCTCCTCAGCCATCATGGCAGCCTGTAGTAATGAGCAATTTCAGATTAAAAGTTTGAAAGTTCAGTCCGGGACCTTTCTTGGTGGAGTTTGCATGTTCTCTCCGTGTATGCGTAGGTTTTCTTCGGGTACTCCAGTTTCCTCCCACAGACCAAAAACATGCACGTTAGGCTGATTGGTAACTCTAAAATGTCCCTAGGTGTCAGTGCAAGAATAAATGTTGTTTGTCTCATTTGCCTATGTCAGAGTCAGAGAGTCAGAGAGTCTTTATTGTCATTTGCACCGCATGTGGTACATGAGATGAAAACGAGATTATGTACACGAGGTCCCAGTTACATCCAACAACAAATGAAAGAGAAAAACAGTAATAACATCGAGAACTAACTAAGAAAAACATCAACTAGTAATACACTAAGCCTAATATAGTGGGAATAAACAGCAGCACGAACATGAGTTTGTATGAGCAGATGGTCACAGATGGTCACAGATGAACACAGCAACAAGAAAACATATCAGCATCACCATGATGTGATATTTTGCAGTGTTTATTTTAATTTTATTTTTATTTATTCATGAGTCTAACAGCCTCAGGGTAGAAGCTGTTCCTCAGTCTAGTGGTTCTACACTTGATGCTCCTCAACCTCCGTCCTGAGGGGAGTGGGGCAAAGAGTGAGTGTGCTGGATGAGTGAGGTCTTTCATGATACAGGTGGCTCTTTTCCTGCATCTAGAGGTGTAAATGTCTGTGATGGTGGGGAGACTGACTCCAACAGACTTCTGTGCAGCCTTCACCACTCTCTGCAGAGCTTTCCTCTCTTCAACTGTGCAGCCTCCATGCCACACGTTGATGCTGGAGCACAGGATGCTCTCCACTGCACACCTGTAGAACGAGGTGAGAACTGGGCTGCTCAGACCGGCTCGTCTCAGCCGTCTGAGGAAGTAGAGTCTCTGATGACCTTTCTTGATCAGGCTGGTGGTGTTGTTGCTCCAGCTGAGGTTATCATTCATGTGTACACCCAAGTATTTGTAGCTGGAGACCACTTCCACTGCAGACCCACCTATTATCAGTGGGGCATGGGTGTGTTTGTTCCTTCTGAAGTCCACAATCATCTCCTTTGTCTTCTTCACATTCATGTGAAGATTATTCTCTTTGCACCAGCTCTCCAGGTGTTCCACCTCCTGTCTGTAGCTGGACTCATCATTGTTTGTGATGCATCCCACCACCGCTGTATCATCTGCAAACTTAACAATATGACAGCCTGGAAGTGTGGCTGTACAATCATATGTGAGCAGAGTGAACAGAAGGGGGCTCAGCACACATCCCTGAGGAGAGCCAGTGCTGAGGGTTATGGTGGAGGAGGAGAAGTTGTGGATCTTCACGGACTGTGGTCTGTCTGTTAAGAAGTCTAGTATCCAGTTACAAATAGAGGGGCTTAGTCCAAGTGTAGATAGTTTGTCTATCAGAGTTTGGGGGATCATGGTGTTGAAGGCAGATGTGAAGTCCACAAAGAGCAGACGCACGTATGAGTCTTTCTGATCCAGGTGGGTGAGAGCAGTGTGGACCACGGAAGAAATGGCGTCCTCTGTTGATCGGTTCTCACGGTATGCGTATTGATGAGGGTCCTCATTGATGTTGACGGTTGCCTTGATGTGGGACATGACCAGTTTCTCAAAACATTTAGCGACTATCGGGGTGAGGGCCACCGGTCTATAGTCATTCAGACCAGTCACTGTGGAGCTCTTTGGGACTGGGATGATGGTCGCGGTCTTCAGGCAGGTGGGAACTGACTCCAGTGCAAGTGAGGTGGTGAAGATGTCAGCCAGCACCTCACAGAGCTGGTCCGCACATTCCTTCAGAACTTTCCCTGGGATGTTGTCTGGTCCGGTTGCTTTATGAGGATTAATCTTTCTGAGACTGCCTCTCACTTCTGCTGCGGACACCCTGAGATGCTCTTCATCTGGTGATGAGGTGAGTCTGGTGCTAGCAGGTCTGTTTGGATCATCAAAACGTGCATAAAACTTATTGAGGGCATCAGGCAGAGATGGGTCCCTGGGGCATTGTTTGTTTTTGCCTTTGTAATCTGTTATGCATTTAATACCCTTCCACATGCTCCGTGGGTCTTGTGAGGTGAACTGTCCCTCGATCCTCTGTGCATACGTGGCCTTGGCCTTCTTAATGCCATCCTTCAGTTCATTCCTGCTCTGAAGGATGGCATTAAGAAGGCCAAGTGTGTGGCCCTGTGATGAACTTGCGTCCTGTCCAGGGTGTCCCCCGCCTCTCACACAGTGATAACTGGATATGGACACCAGTGACCCCCGCGACCCAAAAAGGAAGAAGCAAGTAAAGATGACACAGTTGTTTGGTAGTACTGTAATTTAAGTAAAGTAAACTCACATCAGTGATGGCCTTCTTGGCTTTCTCCTCAGCGTTTCTTGCTTCCTGAACAGCGTCATCCACCTCACCCTGAACTTGGACAAACTCAGCCTCCAGTTTCTTCTTGGTGTTCAGAAGGCTGGTATTCTAAAAAAATAGACCAAATAAGAAATACGGAGTATTAATATTTTAAATCTCTGATATGTCTTAGTTGAAGTAAATTGTAAAAACCCAACCTGAGAGTGAAGCAGTCCAACACGCTCACTGGCATCAACCAACTCCTGCTCAGCCACTTTACGTGATCTCTCTGTCTGTTCCAGAGCAGCTCTCAGCTCCTCAATCTCGGCAATCATCAGACCATTCCTGCGCTCCACCATGGACACCTGCTCCTTCATGTCCTCCTGTCCTCTGAGAGCATCATCAAGGTGCAGTTGAGCATCCTAACAACAAAAACATGAGTCAGTGAGAATGTTCTTTACTCTGACACATTTGGATTTGATACCTGTCATAATACAAAAATCACCTTGAGCTGTCCCTGAACGTTCCTCAGTTGTTTCTGGGCCTCAGAAGCCTGCCTGTTGGCATGGCTCAGCTGAATCTCCATCTCGTTCAGGTCTCCCTCCATCTTCTTCTTGACTCTCAGGGCATCATTCCTGCTCCTGACCTCAGCATCAAGAGTGCTCTGCATGGAGTCAATGACCCTCTGGCTGTTTCTCTTGATCTGCTCCATTTCCTCATCCTTCTCAGCCAGCTTCCTGTCAATCTCACTCTTGACCTGGTTGAGCTCAAGCTGGACGCGAAGAATCTTGGCCTCCTCATGCTCCAGAGTGCCCTGTATATTATTATAAAAAGATCAATCTTAGCTCTTGGGGGTGGGGGAGGCATACCAAATAATAATCTAAAAAACAATAGGCTTGTGGTGACAAGCAATGTCCGATAAAAGGTTCAATATTTTACCTCAGCTTCCTCCAGGGCAGCCTGAAGTTCAGATTTCTCGGTCTCCACAGTCTTTTTGGCTTTCTCCAGCTCATGGATGGTCTTTCCAGTCTCACCAATCTGTTCAGTTAGATCTGAGATCTCCTCTACAGAAGAAATGACGGAAAAAATGGAATTACTTTCTATTGTAAATGACTTGTAAATGATTGAAAATGACATAAAATTATTGGGG
>JBBPBX010028174.1:19214-33818 GCA_038048925.1 Garcialebias charrua
TTCTGAGCATGCTGGACTGACTGTTCTCTCACCTTTGCTTTGGCAACAGCCTCCATGTTGCTTGAGAGATCATCAATCTCCATCTTGTACTCGCTCTTCTCCTTCTCCAGCTTCTGCTTGACACGCTGCAGGTTGTCGATCTGCTCTCCCAGCTCAGCAACGCTGTCAGCCTGCTTCTTGCGGAGAGCTGCTGCAGTGGCTTCATGCTGCAGGGTGGATTCTTCAAGGTCACGACGCAGCTTCTGGAACTCAGCCTCACGCTTCTTGTTCATCTCAATCTGAACAGATGTTGCTCCACCAGCTTCCTCAAGCCTCTCACTGATCTCCTCAAGCTCCCTGGAGAGGTCAGCTCTCTGCTTCTCTACTTTAGCACGAGCAGCCCTCTCAGCCTCAATCTCCTCTTCCAGCTCCTCAATGCGAGCCTAGATTTGGATGTATGACATTAATTTTAAAATGACTTATGACGAGTTTTAAAAAATTAGTTAATTAACTGCAAATAACACAGGTACTTGTTATTTAACAATACGAATGATACAGAAATCCATTTGATCTCAACATACCTGGAGTTCCTTGATCTTCTTCTGAAGCTGAGCACCAAGGGACTGTTCATCCTCGACCTTGCTGAGGAGCTGGCTGATTTCAAAGTCCTTCCTGTATGTCAATAAATGGTTTTGTTAATATATTAAATGCAAACAATATATTTTTGTTTGTTAATATTAAAATAGATCGGTTCATTTACTTCTTGATTTTCTCATCAGACTGCTGCTTGTCATTTTCCAGATCCATTATGGACTCCTGGGCCAATTTCAGATCTCCTTCAAGCTTTCTCTTGGCTCTTTCAAGGTCCATGCGGAGCTTCTTCTCTTGTTCCAGTGAGCCTTCAAGCTATGAAATCATAACAGTCATCTTTTAGCATTAATATCATGAGTACATATTGCAAACATAGACTAACCCCCAAAGCCAAAGACATGGTTTTCTTACATCGTCCACTTGCTGTTCCAGCTTTGTCTTGGCCTTTGTGAGAGTGTTGACTTTGTCTTCCTCTGCCTGGAGATCATCCAGTGTTTGTTGATGAGCCTCTTGGAGGGCTTTCTTCTCCTTGGTTAACTTGGCAATGGACTCATCCTGAGAAGCCATCTCCTCTGTCAGATTTTTCACCTAAAGTTTACATGAAAGACACAGAAATATATTAGAATACACTGATACAACACTGTAACTGGACATGTTAGAGTCACAGTTGTGGATGTATCTGATATGAACCTTGTTTTCAGTGGCATGTTTCTCCTTCTCCACTTTGGCCAAGGTGAGCTCCAAGTCATCAATGTCCTTCTTCAGCTCAGAGCATTCATCTTCCAGCTTCCTCTTCTTGGCAGTCAGCTCAGCATTGATTTCCTCTTCATCCTCCAGTCTCTCACTTGTCTCTTTGAGTTTGGCCTCCATTTGGATCTTGCTTTTAATGAGTCCCTCACACCTTTCCTCAGCATCTGAGAGATTATCAACTTCCTGTATAGTTTATTGAAAATAAAAAAAATAGAAATAAATAATGTCGAAGAGACAATAATAATTAGATTTTGTTGTTTGTTTTGGATGTTTCAATTGGCTGTTGATATAGATATTGATATAGAAAATGTACAATAAAAATAATCTTGCATTTATGTAAATTGGCAACAAATTAATTCATTTTTGTTATATAAAGAAACAATCACATGGGAGGCTTTTCCGTACTTACAGAAGCCACTTGAAGCTGCAAGTCATTCCTCTCCTGCAGCAGGGAAACCATTTTCTCCTCCAGTTCCTTCTTCTTGGCCAAAGCTGTAGCCAGGTCTGTTTTCATCTTGTCATAGTTCTCCTTCATCTGCTGCAGCTCCTTCTCAGTCTCAGCACTCTGCAGAAGAGGCTTGATCTTGAAGTACAGTTTCAGCCATGGCCAGTTCTTCACATTCATGAATGAACGAACGTTGTACTGGATTGAAAAAATAGCCTCTCTAAAAAATGAAAAATATATGCCAAATGTCACTTTTCTTGGGTAAAAACATTTTGATATGAAAGATCAAATCAACAGTGTCAGTGTAGTCATTTTACCTCCTCTCCATCATCTTAACAAACTCTTTCCTCATGAGGAAACCTCTGGCAAGAGCCTGAGTCATGGTCACCAGTGTAGCCAATTTTTCATCTCTCATCTCCTCAAGTGTACCCAGCAGACCAGCTTTGAAGAACACCTGCGATGACAGAGAAAATTAATAATTTGTTTTAGTATTTTCTGTCTTTCTGCCTATAACTTTTTCTTTTTTTTTTCTTTTTTTTAACCTACCTTAGTATGTCCAAACTTATACTGAGTGTGGTCCACATCAATGGAGCCCAGCAGCTTCTCTGAAGCTTTCTTGTTGTCAATGAATTGTCCCTCAGGGATGACACTGGCATTCAATACTTTGTATCTGAAAACATTTAAAAATGTATATTTTGTTTTCCTTGTACTGACCACTTCATTCATTTCTAAATCTACATAAAACAGTTATAACCTCTGCTTGAAGTCACCATAGAGGATTCTGCTGGGGAATCCCTTTCTGCAGATTCTGATGCCCTCCAGCACACCATTACACCTCAGCTGATGGATAACCAAGAAGTTCTCCATAAGACCTGGTTGTTGGAAATATATGTAGTTAGAATCTGTTGCAGTTTTATACTTTGTATATTGAAGTGCAACAATAAGAACAATGGGCTTCATACCTGGGGTCTTTGATTCATTGGGGATCAGGCAACGCACAAAGTGAGGATGAGTGCTCCTCAAGTTGGTCATCAACTTCCCTAAGTTCTCCTGTGCATCATTGTTTTTAAAATATTTTAGAATCTTTTGAACATTAGGTTCTCATTGTATTCAAAAATCTACAAATCAGAGAGTACATACCCTGAAAAGAGCAGACACAGTCTGGAAGGAACCACCCTTCTTCTTGCCAGCCTTCTTTCCAGCACCACCGGCATCTATAAAAGAAAAGAAAGAAAGAAATTATTTGGGGCAGCACACTTGTGCAGTTGATAGATCGTCCAACTGTCAGTGAGTCCTCTAGCAGCACGACGGCTCAGTGGTGTTAGCTTTGTTGCTTCACAGCAAGAAGGTCCTGGGTTCAATCCCTGGTTGGACCTGGGGTCTTTCTGTGTGAAGTTTACATGTTCTTCTCGTGCTGCATGGGTTTTCTCCGGGTACTCCAGTTTCCTCCCATGGATCAAAAACATGCATGTTAGTCTGCCTTCAGGCACAGGCCTCCCTTGCCAAAGAGATCTGTGATCTCACTGGGATTTGCCTGGTTAAATAAAGGTTTAAAAAAAGAGTCAAATAACAACATGATACCTTTCAGGATTAAGTTGCATTTTCTCTCCATGCATGCATGGGTTTTCTCTGGGTTCTCCAGTTTTCTCCCACAAAACTAAAGTATGCATGTTAGGCTAATTGGTAACGTACTCACTATTTCCACCAGCAGCCTCTGCTTTTGAATTAAATAATAACATTCATATTTCTCCTATCCATCAAAATATTCTGCAGTATAGATATGGTTTTTCACAGTCTATTGATTACTGTATAAACATACATTAGTTTTTTTGGAACATAATTTAAACATGCTTATGTTCTTATAACCATTTAATTTAGCTTATTTTAAATAACTTTTACAACTATACTTTTTTATCTTATGTCTTACCATCAGTTCCGGCATGAGCTACATACAGAAGGCAGAGCAGTTTGTTTCCAGACTTCTGGTAGAGCTGAACAACAGAGTCATTCAGTGGGTCCTTGTTCTTGTCCAGCCAGCCAGTGATGTTGTAGTCCACTGTACCAGCATAGTGGACCAAAGCGAAGTGAGCCTCAGCCTTGCCCTTTCCAGGCTTTGGCTTCTCAAAGGCCTTGGTCTTGCCAAGATGCTGATCAACCAGCTTGTTCTTGAAAGTTGTATCAGAGGCCTTGGGGAACATGCACTCCTCTTCAAGGATGGAGAAGATGCCCATTGGCTAGGAACAAAAAGCAGTTAAAGATCAAATTGATTGTCAAAATTATGTTCATACAAAGTTACATACTTGTTCATACAGATACATGTACACAAAGACATTTGCAGCAGCTTACCTTCTCAATAAGCTCAATGCAGGCAGCCAAGTCCATACCGAAGTCAATGAACTCCCATTCAATGCCTTCCTTCTTGTACTCCTCTTGCTCCAGCACAAACATGTGGTGGTTGAAGAACTGTTGCAGTTTCTCATTGGTGAAGTTGATGCAGAGCTGCTCCAAGCTATTGTACTGCAATTAGAGGCAATTGTTTAATTCCTTGACAATATTACTGATCCATAAACTACTCAGATAGTTTTAAACTGCTTACATCAAATATCTCAAATCCAGCAATGTCCAACACTCCAATGTAGGATGATCTTGACTGCTTTGTGTCCAACATCTCATTGATACGGATGACCATCCACAAGAACATTTTCTCATAGACAGACTTGCACAAAGCTGAGACAGCATTGTTGACCTAGAAGAAAAGGTTTTAGTGGTCAGTTTGATTTATTTAGCCCATAAATAGAGTTCAACCAATTCTCTGTACCCGGTAACATTTGTTACTTTTGGTGGGGAGTTGTGTAAATGTAAGTACCTGTGGGACAGTCTGACCTTTGGTGACCATCTCATTTCCGACCTTGACTCTTGGGTAGCACAGACACTTCAGCATATCAGCTGAGTTCAGGCCCAAAAGGTAGGCAATTTTATCAGCCACTGATGGATACAAAAACACAAATGAAGTTATGAACAGACCTGTGTGATACCCTTCATTTGTTTCTTTGAAAGATAGAAAGATTAAAAGAAAATCAATAGTTTCATCAATTACCCTCATTGCCATCAGGTTCAGCCTGCTCCTCACGCTGCTTCTGCTTGAATTTCATGTTACCATGATGCATCACAGCACCAGTCAGCTTGTAGATGTTGAATTTCTCATCAGCAGTGAAACCCAAGATGTCAATTGCAAGCTACAAATAAATTAAGCCAAATATCATTGTCAGCGTTTTAAGTTGTTTTATTCATTTTTATTATTCAGTCAAATATTTTAATAATTAAAACTTATTAACATACGTACATCTGTTGCAATGAACTCCTCCACATCATTGATGCTCTTTACGGTCACCTCACCTTGACTAATCATGTGATAATCATAAGGGTTTGTAGTGATCAGCAGAGCCTCTGAAAAGTATTAGATTACAAAGCTATTACATAGATAATTGTGTTTTATTGTAAATAAAATTTGTTTATCCACATACCCAGAAGCTCAGGCTTGTGGCCTGTCATCAGCTGATAGAAGATATGGTAGCTCCTCTCAGCAGACAGCTGGAAGGTGACACGGGACTTCTCCAGCAGATCTAGGAGAAGAAATCATCAATAATACAAAGTATATAGGTACAAGGATTCATACAATAATACACATACACATGCACATATTCACACACAGACATGCATGTACAGTATGTATGTATGTATGTATGTATGTATGTATGTATGTACTGTATGTACTGTATGTATGTAGATATGTAGGTAGGTAGGTAGAGATGTAGATAGGTAGGTAGGTAGGTAGGTAGGTAGGTAGGTACAGTAGGTACTTTACACTTTTACACTGGTAACAAGCTTCTCTTATTTATTTATTTTTTTTATTTTTTTTACAAACTATCAATGTTTGAGTGATAAACCTGGAAATAATAATACGGTATGCGAAAATGACTTACATGTTTCAATATCTGCAGAGGCCAGTTTACCACTTGTTCCAAAATGAATTCTGATGAATTTACCCTATAATATGCCACACTGATGTTACTGATATTCTTGATATGCAATTCTAAAAGTTTTTGTTTAATATTTGCCGCCTTAATACTTACAAAACGAGAAGAGTTGTCATTTCTCACAGTTTTGGCATTACCGTAGGCCTCCAGCAAAGGGTTGGCTGCAATGATTTGATCTTCCAGTGAACCCTATAAATTTTAGATTAACATTTTAAGTTGATGTGAATATTATAAACAAATAATAGTATAACTTTTTTTCTCCCCCACACCTGAATCTTAGATGCCTCTGCCTTCTTTGATCCAGTCACTGCAATTGTTGCAAAGTACTGAATAACACGCTTGGTGTTTACAGTCTTCCCAGCACCAGATTCTCCGCTGGTTAAGATAAATATGTTGAGTATTGTTTTTCATATTTCAGCAAATAAACTCTGAACAAATTTTTTTTTTTTTTTTTACTCACGTGATAAGGATTGACTGGTTTTCACGATCTGAAATTAAATTTTTTGTCTTTTTAGAGGCTCAGTTTGGTCATATCACTTGAAAACAGATTGTTGTGAATTGACACAACTTCTTATTTGAAAGTATCTTACCAGTGAGCATGAACTGATAGGCATTATCAGAGACAGAGAAGATGTGGGGTGGAGCCTCAATCCTCTTCTTGCCTCTGTATGCATCCACAACAACAGCATCATACACTGGAAGCCACTTGTATGGGTTCACGACGACGCAGAACAAGCCCGAGTAAGTCTAGAAAAAAACAGTTACTCCTGATTATAAATATGCTCTAATTTGACACAACATTTACACACAAAGTTCACTTTGTAGAGTAAATACAGCATATTGTGTTTGTTTAGATTATACAGTCATAATTTGCTTAAAGTTAAGTTTAGGACTACTCACGTAGATCATCCATGATGCAAAACGATCTTTGAGGTTAAACAACACACAAGGTTCATTGAGGTGGGTCATCATGGCCATGTCCTCAATTTTGTCGTACTTTGGAGGATTCATGGGATGAATGTCATCCTCTTTCACAGTGACAGACTAAGGTAAATAGAAAATATTGTAACTTTTTGGTGCTACAAAAACTTTGTTCCACAATAAAGTTCAATATCACTTTTAAAAAATTCCAGGATGAATAGCACTTCCTGGTAATGCATGACAGCAAAACTACTGTTCCCTTACCTTTCCTGTAGAGGTCTCAACAGTGGCTTTGCCGCCCTCTTTCTTGATGAGTTTACCCTTGACATACATGTCGTCAACATCAACAACAAAGTAGGCAGTTTTGGCATCAAATGGGGTGTTTTGAGCCTCAATTCTTTCTCTCTCTGGCTTGCGGAGATATATGGACGCAGGGCCATACTGCGCCATCTCTGCATCTGTGCTCATTTTGGCGCTTTGTCAACACTGAAAAAAGAGTTTGGTATTACTTATATCAAATGTTGCATCATGTAGTTTTAAACATTTCTGATAATGCTGATAATGTTTTAATTTAAAAAAATTAAGTGTGTTTATCTGCAAGCAGATCTCACCTCAATTTGTCCTAAATGAGTGGCCCAGGTCTTGCTGTCTCAAAATGCTTAAAAAAAAAAAAAAAAGATATACAGTTAAAATAGGCAAAATTTAAATTATCTTAAATAAATAAATAAAAATCACAAACTATATGGTTTTGTAACCACATAGTTTCCATGTAGATAAGCATGTTCAAAGCCAAGAAGAGAAAGTCTGTTTTGGGGAAGCTCCCAAGCGTTGCTGGTATATGTTGTTGAAATGATTTAGATGAGCTATTTTGTCTATTACCAGACTTGACAACAGTAAAAAATACACTCATGAAAGGAAGAGTTTAACGATAAAGCAATCACGTTTATGAAAACACACAAAGCACTAACCTGGGTGAGATGCCTGTCAGTTCTCAGAGGATTCTGAGGCTGCTGCTTTTATAGGGCTTTAAATGCTTGGTCAGCAGCGCTCTGCCTCTCGATTTGGTCAAGCATCCCTGTCATCTTAAGACCCATCGTGTGACATTTCAGGATTAGTCTGCTATTTTTTGATGTAACATTCATAAGCTTTCAACAAAGGATTCTTACAGAAAACTCAATTATGTTTTATGAGCAACCTTTGACCCAAAACTTAGAAAGTTAAAAAAAAAGAAGCAACTAGTTTCATAATGCATGTCCAGTTGAAATACTGTGCAATTCACATGCAAAATATTGTGAATTATGTTGCATACAAGCTCAAATCATGAATAATACAAAAAAACTAAATAAACTATTTAGGGACTTGTCACTTAAGTTTTTTAACACATATTTTTTCCCCTTTGTGAAATATCTGTAAATGTTACTGGTACTGAGTGTCAGTTGTTGTCTTCATGTTGTATGTTTGCAGTAGAGCCTAAAAGAAAGCCTAATACAGTAGTTGTTTTTTTCTGAATATCATAAGTTGAATAATTTCACAATATTAAAATTAATTCCAACATAGGCATGGATTGAGTTGAGTACATTATTGTTTAATGTTAGTAATCTTGAACCACGTTTGCAAGCATTTGACTTTTGCTCAAGTGTGACGCTAATCTCCAAAGTATGTCCCAAAATAGATGCAGTGCAAAGCATATTCTTAAAAACTTATTCTTTTTTTTCCCTTAACGATAATTTACAAAATATAAATTAAACAATGATTCAATGGAGACTGATTTGATCATTTTAAAGTGAGAAGTGTCTCTTCTTAACCATGTAGATAAACATGTTCAAAGCCAAGAAGAGAAATTCTTTTTTGGGGAAGCTCGCAAGTGGCGCTGGTATATGGTTGCAGACAGCACATGGACACATCTCATATTGCTTCTGTAAAACTGAATGTAAGACCCTTTCCACAAAGTTCAAGTGCTATTACAACCTACCTTAAAAGGAGCAGAATAACTACCAAGCTGAGAGAAGATCTATAATAAGTAAGTACCACTCAAATATCAAAGATCTTTATCCTCATGCTGCATTTGAAGGATGTTGCTGTTATGGAAACTTAGTGTCCCTTGAAAACTACCGGTATGACTTTGGTTTAAAACACTACTGTCAAAGTCTGAAAGATTACCAAACAACTGTTCGAGTGCCTTTTAGAGGGATAACAACAAATACATATTAGGCTGATGTGTTTATTTATTTATTTATTATTTTTGTAAGACTTTGCAACAGGTCATTTAAACAAAGTATTCAGTATACCCTGATGCATGCTCAATAATCCAGGTAGAAAAATCTAAAAAAGCTAAGTCTGGTCCTCTGGACATT
This sequence comes from Garcialebias charrua, assembly GCA_038048925.1. Taxonomy (NCBI): domain Eukaryota; kingdom Metazoa; phylum Chordata; class Actinopteri; order Cyprinodontiformes; family Rivulidae; genus Garcialebias; species Garcialebias charrua. The sequence goes on from JBBPBX010028174.1 coordinate 28,292, forward strand.
CAAAAAAACAAAAAAACAAAACAAAGCAAAAAAATTGTAGACAGTATACATTCTATTTAGCGTTCAATCTGAATAGCATTTAACAACCATTTAACTACAACTTTTTTTGCTATTTTAAAACTTTAAAATTTTAATTCATTTCACTTTATTGTACAGAATAAATAACCATAGTATAATGATGAATCTTGGATAATAGTTTAGAATATTCTTTGTAATTTTTAATGAGTAACTGCTTGCTACTACCATCTTGTGTTTTAGATAAAGACCAGAGCATATATTTTACTCATATTTGTTTATTTTACTTGATTGAACATCTTTATCATTATCTTGATCTCAAAGCAGTATGGCATGTCAAGGTTTGCTGAAGGACAGTTTTTGTAGTTAAAATGTTATTGTAGATTTACAAAGTAGACGTCATCTCTTTCAGGGAAGACCCTGCATTTTTCAACAAGATAATGCCAGACCACATTCTGCAGCAATCACAACATCATGGCTACGTAGGAGAAGGATCCAGGTACTGAAATGTCCAGCCTGCAGTCCAGATCTTTCACCTATAGAGAACATTTGGTGCATCATAAAGAGGAAGGTGCGACAAAGAAGGCCCAAGACGATTGAACAGTTAGAGGCCTGTATTAGACATGAATGGGAGAGCATTCCTATTTCTAAACTTGAGAAACTGGTCTCCTCTGTCCCCAGACGTCTGTTGAGTGTTGTAAGAAGAAGGGGGGATGCCACACAGTGGTAAAAATGGACTTGTCCCAACTTTTTTGGGATTTGTTGATGCCATGAAATTTTGAAACAACATATTTTTCCCTTAAAATGATACATTCTCTCAGTTTAAACTTTTGATCTGTGATTTGTGTTCTATTCTGAATAAAATATTAGATGTTGGCACCTCCACATCGTTGCATTCAGTTTTTATTCACAATTTGTTTAGTGTCCCAACTTTTTTGGAATCCGGTTTGTACATTTGAAGTAAAAATTCTTATTAGATGCCTTTTTAGAAAAGCAATTCAAAGTGGACACTTTGAATTGCACCTATACCATTTCTAAAAAGGCATCTAATAAGAATTCATATTGCACTCTATTATGTTCACTGACACTTATAAAAAATAAAGACTAAAATTAGCATTACACAGCAGCCAGTGCAATATGATGCATTTTTATGTAGATTTTAGTGTTAGTATAGTATGACACAAAAAAACAACACTTGAAAATGATGCACTAAGCTGATTTCAGTTTTTTAAAAAGTCCCTTGAGCTGTCAGAAAAGCTAAATTAATGTCCACCAAAAAAAATAATATTTCTTGCTGGTATTTTTGATACGGGCTGTTGGATCCCTGTATGACCAGTGTTAAGAGCTCGGTCCACATTGCCAGCAGTAAGTCGGACTCATTCCCGGTGAGAGTTTTACTCCGCCAAGGTTGCCCTTTGTCACCAATTATGTTCATAACTTTTATGGAAAGAATTTCTAGGCGCAGCCAAGGTGTTGAGGTGACTCATTTTGGTGACTGTAGGATCACGTATCTGCTTTTTGCAGATGATGTGATCCTATTGGCATCATCAGGTCATGATCTACAACTTGCACTGGAGTGCTTCGCAGCCGAGTGTGATGCGGCCAGGATAAGGATAAGTTCTTCTAATTCCGAGGCCATGGTCTTGAGCTGGAAAAGGTAGAGTGCCCTCTCTGGATCAGGGAGGAGGTCCTGCCCCAAGTGGAGGAGTTCAAAATATCTTGGGGTCTTGTTCACGAATGAGGGGAAAATGGAGCGGGAGATTGATAGGCGAATGGGTGCGGCGTCTGCATTGATGCGGGCGCTGTACCGATCTGTCGTGAAGAGAGCTGAGTCAAAAGGCAAATTTACAATTTACCGGTCGATGTATGTTCCTACCTTCATCTATGGTCATGAGCTTTGGGTTGTTACCAAAAGAACAAGATCTCGGATACAAGCGGCCAAAATTAGTTTTCTCCGCAGGGTGGCTGGGCGCTCCCTTAGAAATAGGGTGAGAAGCTCGGTCATCTGCGAGGGACTCAGAGTAGAGCCGCTGCTTCTCCACATCAAGAGGAGCCAGTTGAGGTGGCTCAGGCATCTGGTTATGATGCCTTCTGGACACCTCCCTGGTGAGGTGTTCCAGACACGTCGCACCGGGAGGAGGCCCAGGGGATGACCCAGGACACGCTGGAGGGACTATGTTTCTTGGCTGGCCTGGGAACGCCTTGGGATTCCCCCGGAAGAGCTGGCCCAAGTGGCTGGGGAGAGGGAAGTCTGGGCCTCCCTACTTAAGCTGCTACCCCCGCAACACAACCCCAGATAAGAGGAAGGAAATGGATGGATGAATGGATGGATGGTATTTTTGATTGACGCAAGTAGTAAATTCATATGGTGAACAACTGCTCACATCACAGATGGACACATTCTCAACTGGTGCAAATAATAACGGCTTTATTAATGCCATTATCATGATGGTTTAGAAAACCATGTCACTATAGCTGTGTCCCAATCCAACGGCTGCATCCTTCGAAGACCGCATTTGAAGGCCACTTACGTCACAGCAACGTGCCGAGGTTTGTCCCAATTTGAAGACTCCTTCAATGCAGCCCACGAATGCAACCTGCTTTTCCCCCAATTTGAAGGCCAGATCCTGTGTATCCTTCACAGCCCACCCTATCCCAAAATGCATTGTGGGCATACGGATATTTCTGGATGTAATGGTGGACGAAGTAGCGACGGAGTACACTTTTAAATGTAAGTATGTTAAAATTTGGGGTTAAAAAATTAAAAGCCTAAAGCAGTTATGATTTAAAGCAGATGAAAGGCGTTTGTCCATCCCTAACTTTTTCCGATGCTGAGAAGCTCGTCCATGCGTTTGTCTCCTCCAGGCTCGACTACTGCAACTCCCTGTTTGTTGGAATCCCTGGCAAAAACCTTCAGAAACTTCAATATATTCAAAACAGTGCAGCAAGGATCTTGTTGAGAGTTCGTAAATTTGAACATATTACGCCCATTCTCCATAACCTTCATTGGCTTCCTGTCGCCTACAGAATTCAGTACAAAACTGCTCTCATTACACATCAATGCTTACATGGAGCTTCACCAGATTATCTGAAGGATATTCTTATTCCATACTCATCCACCCGGTCGCTGCGGTCACAGAACAGTAATCTCCTTCACATTCCGAGAACCAAATTAAGGACCATGGGAGACCGGGCTTTCAGTGTGGCTGCCCCCCGCCTGTGGAACTCTCTTCCTGACTGTCTGAGAGCCCCACAGTCTGTGGTTGACTTTAAGAGCGGCTTGAAGACCTTTCTTTTCAACCGAGCATACTCTACCTCCTCATGATTCTACTTTTGATCTTAGTTGATACTGTTATTGATTTTACTTGTTTTATTATTTGTTTTATTGACATTTAATTCTGTTGCACCTTGTAGCACTTTGAGATTTTCATTAATGAAAAGTGCGTTATAAATTGAATTCATTATTATTATTATTATTATTGTCATTTGCGTAGACATTTTATTTTTATTTATTTTTTGTCGGAGATCAGCTCGTACAGTGGGTCCCGTAATACATTTGTACTATCGCAGCTAAGCTAGTTTTATTTTATTTTATTTATTTATTTTTGGGAGCAAATAGCTGACTGAAGCGTTTATTAAGCTTCAGAATGAGAACAGCCATCTTTTCACGGGTGCAAAACACTGCAGCTGTGGCATGGAGGTACAATAATTAATCCATTTATTTATCTTATACTTCTGAGTACAGTTTCATAACCCCCATACTGTACATAACCTGCCATCTCTTGTGTTGTGCTGTGAAAACTAGTTTTTTAATGTTGGTTTAAGACATTATTTTCCATGTTTCTCCTCTTCATACATTTTATGTTGATGTTAGTAGGATAATTTTGGAGAAGATGGGCCTGCAGGGGAAAGTAATGGGAAGCTGCTGCGACTTGGCCCTGGTTTGTCCTCATGGATGAGGTTTTAGGACAGAGACCTTCCACTGCTCCTCCTGTCCTAATTACTACATCACTGAGGACACTCCAGGTCCAAGTGCAGCAGTGGGTGACCAGGAAGACAGGGCATAGGAACAAAAGGAACAGAGACGGGGAAGAAAGAGGCAGCAGGACAGAGAGGATGATTTATTTCAGTTAATCAGAAGATATGAAGTATGAAGAGAGAAGAGCAAATGTAAGTAAGGAGAGAATGGAGAGGTTCCCACCCTCATCTATGGTCATGAGCTTTGGGTTATGACCGAAAGAACAAGATCTCGGATACAAGCGGCTGAAATGAGTTTTCTCCGCAGGGTGTCTGGACTCTCCCTTAGAGATAGGGTGAGAAGCTCAGTCATCCGGGAGGGACTCGGAGTAGAGCCGCTGCTTCTCCACATCGAGAGGAGCCAGTTGAGGTGGCTCGGGCATCTGGTTAGGATGCCTCCTGGACGCCTCCCTGGTGAGGTGTTCCGGGCATGTCCCACCGGGAGGAGACCCAGAGGAAGACCCAGGACGCGCTGGAGGGACTATGTTTCTCGGCTGGCCTGGGAACGCCTTGGGATTCCCCCAGAGGAGCTGCTCCAAGTGGCTGGGGAGAGGGAAGTCTGGGCCTCCCTACTTAGGCTGCTACCCCCGCGACCCGACCCCGGATAAGCGGAAGAAGATGGATGGATGGATGGAGAGAATGGAGAGGCTTTTCACAATTATTGAAAGAATTGCAAATAAATGAATTGATGGTTGTTTATTTTTTATGTTCTTGAAAATTGTGTTTTTTGTTTTTAAATTTGAAAAATAAAGGGATTACAAAAACTAATAGTTTTCAATAATTCATTTTATTAACAGTAAGTTCATTCAAAACAATAACAAAAGACTCTGTGGCGTGCCAGCCCTGCAAACCCACGGGACACCACCTCCAGGTCCTCTGGGTTTTTAGGGAGGTGGTGAATGGCCACCTCTTCTGTATGATGGACGATGCGGTGGATAGTAGAACTAGGCATCCCAAACACTCCTGAGACCACCCTGCAGGATGCTCCACCTGCCAGCCAGAAAACAAACACTAGGGTCTCAACTGTGGCCCCCCAACCATGTTGTGGATCCCGGTCCAGGAGATTAAGCAACACTGCCAGAAACTCGCTTCATCGGAAATCCGGTCTAGGATCGTATTGGTTAAAGTAACGGTCCAGGACTGGGACACTCCTGCAGTACAAGGGTCTGGTCTGGTAAAGGAAATGTAGAGAACAAAAACATTATTAGTTTAAGATTTAATTTTTTACAAGCTATCAAAGCGTTATCACAATTAGGAGGCTTAAGGTAAATATACTGATGCTCAATGAAAACACTTGAGTGTTATTTTATTAATAAAATAAATGAAAGACCCTGTTTTTAACATGTTTACAGCCACTTTATGTACCAATGGAGCTTATAAAATAAAATATTGGAAAATGTCATGCTGTATTCTAAATTTAAGGTAAGTTAAAGCGTCTGTGACATGATTTTGTAACAATGCATAAAATTGCTCAATATATATATATATATATATA
>JBBPBX010028175.1:0-31220 GCA_038048925.1 Garcialebias charrua
TATGGCAAGCCAAGTATCTCATTAAAAGTGGCTGAGATACTTGGCTTGCCATACAAAGCCGCCTTTGTCTCACTCCAGAACTCCTGGAGCAAACATCAAATCAGCTGCATTTCGCCGCCCCGGCAAAATGCAGCTGATTTGACCAAAAAAGTGCATTTATTAAGAAAAGTTCATGGGACACACCTTTACTATAGTTTCGAGCAAACAAATAACTGTTTTTAAGTGTTAATCTTGTTAAATTATTGTTAAAGGTTCACTGACATGATTTTTCTACTATTCATAAAATTGCTCAAAATATATATATATTTTATCATTTAAATATGTTCGTTTTTGCAAACAAAATGATAAATCACTTTAATTTTGCTTTAAAAGTGATTTTGAACTTCAAGCCGTGTTTAATCATGGGAAATCCGATTACACACGAACGCACCATCTGTGACGTAGTGTGCAGAGTGTGAGGCAGAGCTCTGGGCTTGTCACAGTGCACGGGTGTGAGCAGCTCACATGAAGGTAAGTCTGATACGGCATCAGACCTAAATTAGATCCTGTTGTTTCTTGTTCCATCACCCAAACAATTTTCTGCTTCCCAAAATGAAGACAAATAGCTCAAATCTTCACATGGATTGATACATTCGTTGGGTTTTAAATTGTCCGCTATTAAAGCGACCAGAGCCCTCTGTCTCACACTCTGCACAGATGGTGCGTTCGCGTGTAATCGGATTTCCCATTAAACACGGCTTGAAGTTCAAAATCACTTTTAAAGCAAAATTAAAGTGATTTATCATTTTGTTTGCAAAAACGAACATATTTAAATGATAAAATATATATATGTTGAGCAATTTTATGAATAGTAGAAAAATCACGTCAGTGGACCTTTAAAGTCCTCCTGTGCACGTTCCCATGGCCACCATTTCTGAGCCAAACGTTTTTTGGCACAACACCACCTACATTTCCGAGTGGTCGACAGTAATTCATAACAAACTTGATGCGTCAGCGGTGATGCATAATAGATGTGACTTATACAGCAAAGCAATGTATGTATGTTTTTTCCCCTTAGACATTATTTGGACTGATGTGACTTATACGGTGGTGCGACATGTACAGCGGCAAGTACGGTATACTTGCAGCACTTTGGTGTGGACTTGTTCCTGTTTAAAGTGCTTTATAAATAAAATGGTATGGTATGGTATGGTATATTGTAAATTTATGCAGGACTAGACATTACAGCTATAGACTGTATTCAGCCAGAAGCTGAGACACTTGCCAGTTCAACACTTTGATGGAAATGTTGAGTAATGTGGAGCCAAGATGGTCTAGTGGCAGGGTTTTTGACTACGGACCCGAAGGTCGCGGGTTCGCACCCCGGCCACTACCCAGCTTGGGGTGTCTATGAGTGCACACCTATTTCTCCAGCTCCCCGGGCGCTTTCGGGCTGCTCACTGCACCACCTGGTAGGTGGTTGGGTTAAATGCAGAGACGAATTTCGTCTGTGTATGGGAAACATACGCAGATGACAGGAATAGACATTATTATTATTATTATATTATAATGTGGAAGTTTCACCTGATTTAAAATTAAAATAAACAACAACTTTGTATTAAGCAAGACTCAGTTTTTAATGAACTTCCAGTCAAAGTGATTAATGAAGCTGGGCTCACTGGAGGTTAAAAAGAAATATCCAAATCCTCCACCTTGAACTGATTAAATCCTACTTTAAATCGTCCAGTTCACGTTTACAAAAATCAAAACAAGTTCTTTTGGGGTTCCAGTGAATTACAGTCATGTTTCTGGTTAACACCCAGCAGTTCTGTTCAGTTTCGGTGGAGTTGTCTGGTTGAGTTCCCCTGACTCGTATCCATTTCCACCAACAGTTGAGACTTCTAATGAATGCAAAAGTCACTACCGCACACTAACATCTGGCTTTTGTCTTCCCTTGACAGGAGTGTTACCGTTAACTTCTGAGTCAGACGGCTACAAATTTGTTTTAAAAACTTGTTGACTCACCAGTTAACAAGAAAATGTATTGAGAAATCGGCTAACAGTTTCAGAATGATGCTTCTCGATAGAAATTTGGGAAGATTTTGAGTATCCCATCATCTACAATTCATATCATTGAAACATTTCAAGAATCTAAAGAAATCCTTGAGCGGAAAAGAACAAAGCTGGTGATTCTGTTGTGGACGTCACTGCACTTCTTTAAAATTCAGGTAATCCAAAATGCTGCTGCTCCCTGTCAAATCCAGAATTTAATTCAAAAACTTACTTCTAACCTACAAAGCCCTCAACAACCTAGCTCCATCTTATATTACAGATCTTATTGTCCCATATTTTCTTAACAGAGCACCTCACTGTCAGACTGCAGGTTTACTTGTGGTTCCTAGAGTTTCCAAAAGCAGAATGGGAGGAAGATCTTTCAGTTCTCAGGCTCCTCTCTTGTGGAACCAACTTCCATTTTGTGTCCGTGAGGCTGACACATTGTCCAGTTTTAAGACTTTCCTTTTTGATCAATCCTATGGTTAGGGTTGGCTTGTTCTGCTGCAGCTTAGATTACTAGAGGACAAACTGTTAAAATTTAATAGTTTTCATTTGATACTACAGTATTTCTATTTTAACATGTGATGCTTGACCTGCCATTGTGTATCTATTCCTACCAAACCCTGCCGGTCAAAGCAGATGGCCGCTTGTCCTGAGCCTGGTTCTGCTAAGGGTTTCTTCCTCATGAGGGGGGTTTTCCTTTCCACTGTCGCCTTCTTAATTTCTCAAGATGACTTCTGTTGTGACTTGTTGCTATATAAATAAACTGAATTGAATTGAATAGTCATCATACAGTTCAAAACCTACCTGATGCTATACGGGTTTATAGGGTCTTATGGCATGGGCAGCATAAATATCTTGACAGGCACCATCAATGCAGATAGTGGAAATATGGGTTTTAGAACAACATGCTCCCAGTCAGTAAATGACTTTTTCAGGGAAGGCCTTGCACATTTTAGCAAAACAATGCTAAACCACATACTGGATCCATTTCAAAAGCATGGTAGCATAGTTCAGGTCAGGTGCCTGCCTGCAATCCTGATTTTCTTAGAGTATTTTTTTGTTGTTTTTGTTTTAAATGTTTCACACATAATGAAGAAGAAAAACAACAGCAAAGAAGAGCCAGGACTGTTAAACAGCTTGAATCCTAAATCAGACTAGAACATTTCTTCTAAAACCTCCAGCAATTCCTTACAACAACATTTATGACACTTACCGTACATGCTGTTGTAAAAAGACCAGGGGGGGCTTCGCAGTGGTCAACAGAGCTTGTTCCAATTTCCTGTCCCAACTCTTAGATTTGTTGCCACCTTCAAATCCCAAATTACCTTGTTTTTTTTCCACATAAAGCACCACAATTTATTCATTTAAATATTTCACAAGTTTACTATCTTCCAATGGGACTACAATATGAAATTCACGAGATTTGCAAATTGTAGAATTCTGATGTATTTACATTTTACACAACGCCCCAACTTTTCATCATTGTAGTTGTATGTTAGACTAAATTTTGAGTATGCATTATTCTTTAATGCAGTCAGTCAGAAAGGCTGAATGTGAGTAAATGGGACTTGGGAGAACGCGAAAGAAAGAAATGAGTTTGTCTTTGCAGCCCTGTGAGCAAAGCTTCACAGCACCTATCATTACCAGATGTCCCAGTAAGAGGGACAGCTGGCCAAAACGCTGCCAATTTCCTCAAACTCTCTGCCTCTTTTTCTTCCTCTACCTTCATTTTCTCCATTCTCGCTCTCCCCGTCGGCTTCTCCCTCTCCCACACTCCCTGCTTTTTTCCCCTCTTCTCCACTTCCAGCTGTTTTTGGCGCCCGCAGCCAGGACGAGGGAAGTTCTCCACCAATTGTCTAAGTCCAGAGAGAGGAGCTCGGTGGTTGGGACCCACCCCCCTTTCTGTCTCTCCCCTCTCTGTGTCCTGTTGCTCCCCTTTTCCATTCGTTTTTCTCTCCTCCCCTTGTTGTGAGAGAGCACACCTGCTTGGTTTTGGCTGCTTGCGCTCCGATTCCAACGACCCCATAGGCCCTGTCAGACACTTTACAATCTCATCCCCTGACTTGAGTGGATTTTGGAAGTCGAGCTCATCTCCCCGGCTCAGTTCTCCCTGTCTGGCTTCTACTGGGAACAGGTAGGTCAATCTTTAATTCAATGAAACTTTGAATAGGCTTGGAACATTCTCTTTGGGGGGATCACTAAATTTCTGCATTACAGTGTTTTGCTCTTTCCACAAGTGGGTTTGGAGATCAAAAATAACATCTGCGTCCACGTCTGCACAGATCTGTGTTCAAGACGATTTAAAGTGTCTTTCTCGTTTTATTAGGATTTATATTGGCTGTGTTGTAATGTTCCAGATGCATTGCCAAGGCTTGTTCCCACCGCGCTCTTGATTTTGTGATGAGAGGCTTTAATCAGTCCAATCTGCATGCAGCACAGTGAAGAGAGCAGTGGCTTTTAGAAAGGGGGTGTGGTAGCGCTGCTCAGGCTGGTACTCCCCTTCTTTGCCAGAGAGTTTATTCTTTAGGCCTTTCAAAAAGTTTCCAGAATATCCACACTGCACATCCAGATGATGCTTTGGTTCTTCAGTTTGCAGCTTCAGCTTGAACCCATTTGTTGCGTTCTGTGGAAATGGCTGATCGTCATTTGTTTGGATGGAATCAATATGTGCGTTTCTCAAACTGAGTGTAAGAAAGGGTTCCAGTAAACCTTTTGTTTTTCCACCCTCTGAGCAGAATTTGAAAGCACGTCTTTGTGTTGATTCACCTCATTACAGCTGGGAATGGAAAAGTTGTTTGTGGGGCTCCTTGCACTTTCCATTTCAGCACTTTATTAAAAAAAGTTTATGACTGCAACCAAACTATTTTAACCCCAGCCGTTTATCTGTCTGCTCAGCAGTCGTGTTTCTAGTTATTATGTCCGACGGGGGCTTTTTGCTCAGAAGCAGACCCAAATTGCTCAGGGCAACTTTAAAGTAAGTGTCTTTGAACAGGAGATGAATAAGGGGTTCCACCTGGCAACACACATTGCCATCAATCCCATAAGGATGTAGCTTCCTCTATTTAAAAAAAAAGGTATTGAGACTTCCCAGCAAGCTAACTCTGAGGTAACATCATCAGAGCAAACGCTGAACATGGCTCAACTTCACAGAAGCGCAACCAAACAGATCTTGAACAGAACTTGGAGCTATAAAGAATAAACTTGGAGCAATAAAAGTGTTTACACTTCTGAAATGAGAACACTGAAGCCTGGAGGAGACTCGGGTCTTGCAGACTACATCTCTCCGAGTCAAAAAGAGCAAAACACCAAAGGCATCAAACTGACGTCAGCCACGAGGATTCTTTTTCCAACAAGCATTCCTCGGTGCAAGCAGAAAGTTCAATATCCGAGCTTTTTTTTTTTAGATAAAGTCTTAAAGTTCAAAAGGGAAATACCAGAAGCTTTGGAGCAGCATGGAGCCCAGATTGGAAGGAGGGGGTGGAGCTGGGTCCATATCTGACTGATAATGGGACAGAGGTTGACCACAGCTCTTCTTGTGAAACCACTCAATGAACTTCTCATTGCACTATACTATAATGGTTTTAAAGCCCCTAAATGATACTTTACTTATGGTGGGAATATTTTTCCTCAATTATTGGCTGTAGAAATAATTAACATAGTTCATGTTGTTAACTAGATGCTTTTTAAAAGAGAAAAACAACCGGCAGACACTGAAGACCAATCTTTGCCATTTCAATGGTTATATATATTTTTTTAAAGATGGCGTCTTTTCTTTCAGTTAGCATTAAGTATGTTTTTATGAAACCACATAGGAAGAACGCTTCAGTTCACTTGCAGATGGACTGAAAAGGCCGCACGTGTTTTAAATGTCCCGTGGCCTTGTAAATACCTTCCAGTGATTAATTGCCGGTAGAGGCTCTTCAGAGGCAGACCTGAGGGGAGTTGCATGGAAGGGGAAAGGTTGCAGACAAACGTGGGACCTGGTACTTATCACAAGCTTTCTGGTTTCTTCTTCGTGGTTTGATTAGTTCAAATGAAGTTTTCACACTTCAGTGGTTTGACTGGTCTTCATGCAGGTATTTCATTGAGTTTCCGAGCTAAAGACAGGAGAGGAGCGGCAAGCAAAGAAAGGAAAATGACTCTCCTCCCTCGCGCAAGTTCTGCTTCCTGTCTGGGAATCATTAAAGGACAGATTTGTGGAGGGTGTGGAGGGATGGGAAACAAAAAGGGTTAGACAGGAGGAGTGGAAAGGATGCTGCTGTCAGAAAATGACATCCTCCACATCTTTTCTCTGCATGGTCAAAGTTGATAAATTCCTTTTTTTTTTATCTAAAGTTTTTAGTAATTTTGTCTTAACGTTCCAGTTGTCACTTATAACAATAGTTTAATTACATTTCTGCTGCATCAGCATGGGCTTCCAAATCTGTTTTCCCTGTAAAATCCATTGTTTTTAACCAAGTTGATTTAGTCGGTTGATACATTGCAAAGCAGTGGATGAACACTCCGGTTCTTACCGGTTTGTCTTATGAATTAAGTCTGCTCCACTTTCATTTTAAACCCCAAAAGGAACCATCCCAACAGGATCCCGTTGTGTTACTGGAACCAGCCAATGCTGACCTGAATCGTTGCACAAGGACTGTGGGATTGATGGTTTTCATAAATAATGCATAGCCATGCAAATCTCGCAGGTGTTTGATGAACGCTGTCAACACATGTTCTAGCTAACGGCCAAAAATCCCTCCAAATTTAAACTGCAAGGCGTTCATAAAGCGATGCATCGTTTTCAAATCTAACACTGATGAAACCTAAGGTTAGCTCAAAGTCGTGTTCCAGCTTGTTGCTTTGACAGCTCTCTGAGCTGAGCACACATGCACGGTGTTTGATGAGCTGGTGTTGACTGCACTGGGTTTGGAAGCGTGTGCACTGATGGAGGGGAACGGGGTGGGGGGTAGGAGCGGTGGCCATTTTGCACATCTGAGCTGACTGGTAATGAAGGAACTGATGCCTAGAAGACAGCAGGTTGTCTCCAGACCTTCATCCCAGCTGAGAAAGCCCTGGAAGGCATGGATTTCAACCTGTTTGGAAATGTGCTAAGAATCTAAAGCAGCAGAAACGCCATGAGTGACTATCTACTATTAAGCATGTACTATTATTTATATAAAAGGTTAAAATTGTCTTTTTTTTTTCAACTTTAAATCCAAAACACCCTCTAAATCTAAACAATAAATTGCTTAAACCTTACTTTGAAGCTCCACTTACAAAATGACAGTTCATTTCTAAGCAATACTTTTCCAAAATTTGCCATTCCTGGTTTTATTTTATTGTGAGGTGCAAAACAGTTGTATGTGCAAAAAAAAAATTGCTGCTAAAAAAGGTTCAGAGCATGGCTTGAAATCATTGTCTTACCTGCCTGGTATGCATAAAGGTCTACTAAAAGGTTTATCTAAAAAATTAAATAAATAAAAAACACGTCTGACAGGTTGATTTCTGGACATAAAAGTCCATGCTCAATAATCCAGGTAGAAAATCCAGCAAAGTTCAGTCTGGTCATCTGGACGGTTTCTTTCTTCTTCTTCTTTTTTTGTTGTTGTGACATTTTGTCCTTCATCCAAAGGACTTCATCAGCCAAGCATGGGCTCCTCGGACTGATGAAGTCCTTTGGATGAAGGACAAAACGTCTAAAGAAAAAAGAAAAAAAAAGAAACCATCCAGATGACCTGACTGAACTTTGTTGGTTTTCTACCTGGATTATTGAGCATGAACTTTGATGTTTTGAACCACTTTGGCTATGGCTGCCTCAGAGAAGTTGACGGGGGAGAGGGCGAGCTCCAGAAATCATCTTATCACCATCAAACTGGTTGGTCCACTATGTGGGTTTGCTGCTTGTGGGACACAGTTTGTTGTGGCTCCTCGGACTGATGAAGTCTGATGAACATGGACATTGTTGGATTGATTTCTGGACTTAAGGAAAAAAACATCACAAATTCTGCATCAGTGCATTTCTATGTGTGCACCAGTGAGCAAAGGTCCAAGCAGAAAGATCAGGCTCAGTAATCAGCAGTCTGTTATATTTTCTGTTTGTGGACACTTGGACTGTTTGACCCTTCAGAACAAGTCAAATGTGAGGAATTAACATCACAGCAAGCTCCACCAATCTGGCATTGATCGAAAGGGAATAATATTTTCTTATTTTGGTGCTGCAGCATTGGTGCTAAGTGTTTTGGTTCCAATCTGGCTTCCAAAATGTCTCAAATAGCTATTGAATAGCTCATATAATCACTGTTTGACCTTTGGATGCCTGGAATCACCAAAGAAAACTGCAAACAACGTTGTGGTTGGCTCGACCATCAGCTCTGCTTAGATAAGAGAACTAAACACAGCCAAGTTGAGTCAGGCTGTTGAACACTGAGGCCATCCTCTGGATCTGGTGTCCGTCCAGACTGCAGCTTTTTATCACGCGTCCACAGAATCTTTAGACATTTGGGAAAACTGTGTATTTGTATTAAGTACTGACGCCGTTCCTAATTCCAGTACAATTCCACTGAGAATGGGAAGTGTGGACGTGCAGTCTGAGAGCGCTGCAGCGCCCGAAACAAAGACGAACAGTGTGAGGAAGCTCGGGCTGTTTTGTGGACTCCAAATCTAATTACTGCCTGCGCCGAGAGTCACCGAGCTGTGATGCCTATGGTTGACCTGAAGTGACCTTAAACTGGATTTACACCATGTCAGCACATCATTTTCTCCCCACTTTCCTTCTGTGAACTATTTAAAGATTTTTTTTCCTGCATTTTACTGAATTATTCCTCCATATCAGATGCATTGAGGGATAATGCAGTAAAGAGACGGTTGCATCCACGGACATTAAAAAAAATACGACTTTTTAATTAACACTTTGGAACAGAGTACATTCAAATGAAAAAAATACAATAAATCAAAGACCCAGCCCATGAGCATCATCTTTACAGAGCATATAAATCTACAGAAGCTCGGTCAACTGATGGTTTTGGGACGGTTTCCTCATCCGGATCATGGTGTTTGGGTCAAGGTCCACTGCAGCTGCAGATCAAACCAGCCCTTCAATTATTGTGGCACCGCTTTGGAAGGAACAACCGGCATATTGCTGGCTTTTGTGTGTGTGTGAGGAAAAAAAAAAAGCTGTATTGGAGCTAAAAGGTCAGGAAGTTTGTAAAGACGTGTGCTCAAGTTTAAGAGTTGTAGACGGTGGGCGTTTCCTTCTTGTGCTTTGGCTCACACTAACAAAATGCTTGTCAAAATTAATAAGACACCTTGTTTGAACAGAAGAAAATGATTAATGGTTGCAACTGGAACATTTGCTGCAACACGTTCCATGAGGGCAGCACGGTGGCGAAGTGGTAGAGCGGCTGCCTCTTTGAGAAGGTTGCAGGTTCGCCTCCCCAGTCGTCTGTGTGGAGTTTGCATGTGCTCCCTGTGCACATGTGGGTTTTCTCCTGACATGTCCAGGGTGTCCCTGCCTCGCTCAGTGGCCGCTGGAGACAGACACCAGCTGTTTTTCTGTTTAATGTAGGCCAGTGCATTGTAGTGACGCCCACGTCGGGATGTTTTCTGGTCATGTTTTAAGATCAATAAAAGAAAAGTTTATTTATTTATTATTATTATTATTAAAGAGTCTGTTGAGTTGATTGACATTAAAAGAAAGTACAAAAATTAGCATAGCATTGCTCTATAGCAAAAACCACATTGTTGGTGTTTAACCATGAATCAGTAGCCTGGTTAAAACCAGACCCTGTCCTTCACTTCGCTTCAGACAAGGGTCTGGACTTTCTCCATTTTAAAACGATTCTTGCTGGAGGCGTTGGCCTCTGCTGAGGAACAAAACCATTGGATATTTTGAACAGGGAAAGCATTCTGCTCCCTCCCCTCAGAGCCACCCCCCGTGCTCTGGTGAACTTGACAACTGCTCCGCCTCCTGCAGCTTTTCTCTCGCTGCTGGCTGCCGCGCTGGAAATCCTGTGTTTATATGTTATAAAACGTTTAAATAAAATAAAATAAAACCATGGATCGCTGGTCCAGCTCACCAGAAGACCAGAAAATCTGATGGGACTCGGGCAGCAACGTAAAACCCGAGTTTAATTCTCGTGACAACCTCAGCCATTTCCTTGTTCATTTCAGCGGAGGGAGAGAAGGAGGAGGGAGCGAGCGATCACTTGACTTTTGGCCAAAAAAAAACAAAAGAAAACTCCAGATAAGGGATTAAGAAGGGGAAATTAATACATTTATATCACATATAAAACAGTCCTGCATCGCTTTGAATGAGAACATGCCGCTGCTCGCTGGCTGCGCGCTGGCAGAGCCCTTTAAGCCTAGGATATAGTTGACGCGTCGCATAGGGCGCGCGGCCAAAGTGACGCAATCGCGAAGTCCCCGCCCCCGCGCTTTGGCCAGCGCGTTGGTTTCGCGCGTGGTCGTGCACCTCCTAGATTTTGAAGCTCCGCAAGCCTAGCGCGCGCGCCGAATTGATTGACAGGTCGGGTGTGGACCTCACCGACAGTCTTCACGCCAGATTCTGCAGCTGTCTGCGCCGCTGTGGTCGTGGAAACGGCGTCGCGACGCATGGAGGAATGTTTTGTGACACACAATGTTAAAATTCTCCTTCATTCCTGATCTGGAGTCGGACTTTTCTTTTGTTTTTTCGCCAAAAGTCACGTGATCGCTTTCTCCTCCGCTGACTCCATGCATTGAAAGCCGCAAATAAAGACAACAGTTCAGCACGCGAGCAGAAAGCTATTTGTTTTTGTTGTGTGATTTCAAACAGTTCTTCTTCTACGGTAGATTTCTTCTTCTACACCCTTTCTTGCAACATATGCACAGGTTTTAGAGGGTACTGCCACCTGCTGGTCCGTAAAAGAACAGCACTTTGCCAAGCGCTGCCGTGCCACACTATAAACGCATGCACAGTGCGCGCGCAGCACGCGCGCTCCAGCTTGCGGACCAAAGCGCGACTATATCCGAGCCTTCATAGGGCTCTGCGCGCTGGGACAGGTGGGGGCATGGGTTAGGGGCCAAAAACCCGCCCCTTCTGTTCTCTGATTGGTCCGAACAAAATTCTACCGGAGAAATCGTTGTGAATGGGAGAAGTCCCAGACTGTGCAGTGAAGGGAAATGAGAATTGAGCGGAGCTGTGCAGGAAGGCGAGGGCCAGGCTAATGAATCAGCTCTATTGGTCAACCTTTATATTTTCTCTGTGGTTTTGTAGATGATTATCTAATGAAAATGTTTATTTTCTAAGGAGACCATGCGCACAGCCACTCAGTTATTTTTTTTTTTTTTGTGTTCGGTGGAAAAGGGGAAATCAATTTAGAAGACGACTAAAGTTGTAGAAGTCAGGTGAAAACAATGCATATGATTTCAAAAGCTTGAGCTCTCATCAAAACTAACCACAGGTAAAGATGGGATGGGTATTTAATTTCTTTACATTAACAAAAGTACCGGCACAAAGAAAGAAATGTAGGAATACTCCATCAAAGGTAGGAGTTCTCATCATCTGTGGCATGATCAGCGTGTTTGTTAGTCTTCTTTTTGTTGTTAACAAGTTTCCGTGATCTACCAAAGGTTCCTCACCAAATACTATTTTTCCTAAGCTCATAGAAGGTGAAGTATCACGACAGATCATGAGGAGCCATTCCGACCAACAATCAGGAGGATCTGAAAGAGAAGGAGCTTATATACACAGGGAATGGGCGGTTACTGATGGAGAACAGGTGTACTGGTTACCAGGGGTGGAAGTAACGAATTACAAATACTCACACTACTGTAATTTGATTTTTTTTGGGGTACTTGTACTTTTATGAGTATTTCTTCCTATGTGTAATTTTCCTCATACAGTACTCAAGTACAATTTAGACCATGTAATCTACTTTGCTACTTTTAAAATCAGAAGTCGCTACTGAGTACGGCTGCAATTTTAATTAATATTCGAATGGCATCTCTCTAGCTAATAAGTCTCTCAGATCGCAAAACGCACCAATTACCTACAATGTAAGCAAAGGACAACTCCGTAGAGTAGAGAGTCATTTATGTACTGAAGATTTGGAGAAAAATCCAAAATGGAGGCAGAGGACAACGATGTCAACAGGGAAAATGACGAGGTAAAGGTTGAGGATGAGCGCCCGTGGTCGCACCTGGAGGAATGTTTCGCGTACAGAGGGAGAAAAGGAGACAGTGTCCAGATGCAAACTTTGTTTGATCTCTACGGTGATAGCAGCTTATAAGACTTCAGCATCCAATCTCAAAAAACATTGCGGCATACAAGGTTTTTACCTGTATGATATTGCTTTTTTAGTCATTTGTACAGGGGGTCCCAGACTTACGAGCGAGTTCCGTTACTACGAGTATCTCGTAAGACGAAAATTCGTATGTCGGAACCCGAAACACGTGTTGCTCGTAAGTCCGGATTTTCGGTCGTAAGTTGGAAAATTTATGCTAGCGCTACTACGAACACTCGTTTTTCATCACAAACGTTCATACTAGTTCATAAACATGCTCAGAAACTTGTTTCCAAATGGTTAGCTAACACACTTTCATCTAAAAACACATAAAAGTGCTGTATTTTTTGTATGTTCTGCAGAGAATCGGACTTGTTATCCGAAGGACCCAGGTTCGAACCCCGGCCACGGCACACACCTTGGGGTGTCTATGAGTGCACATCTATTTCCCCAGCTCCCCTAGCGCTGACTACGGCTGCTCACTGCACCACCTGGTGGTGGTTGGGTTAAATGCAGAAGACCAATTTCATCTGTCAAGTATGGGAACATACACAGATGACAAATGTGACAAATTATTATTATTATTATTATTATTATTACTGCTCGTTCGCCAGCTCGTAAGTCCAGAACCTCGTATGTCAGGGCGCTCGTAAGTCGGGGACCCCCTATATTAGTTTGGCTAAGTATGCAAAGGTCTTAGATATTGTCACTGCCATCAGTTTACCTAGTACTAAAATAAGATGGAGCTTCTGAGTGTCTGAGAAATGTTCTTTGAATGTAGCTGTTATATACAGTAAATCCAACTGAATGACTTCTATTGACAACACAATAACGCATCAACTGGTTAAAAGGTAATAAATACTCTGAGAGTAGTTTTGAGAAAATTACTTTGTACTTTTACTTAAGTATTTTTATAACACCAGTACTTTTACTTGTAAATGAGTGCAATAATGCTGTGTAATCAGTACTCTTTCCACCTCTGGTGATTACCAACGAGGGTGTAGTAGAGGCTGAAGAAATAACTGAGGAGAAGTGAGCAAGACAAGCATCTCAAGATACCAAAACAACAAAAAACAGACTTAAAACACTAAATTTTTAACCCCATAACTATCTACCATCTGAAAGTACTGTACCATGAAGTAGAATGAAATGGAAATACTCAAATAAAGTAATAACACTTCACACTACTATTTATTCATAGATACTTCACCTAAGTGTCAGTTTTTGAACAATCGTATTTTGTTTTATTTATCTGTCTAAGCTCCGCTCAAGCTGTTGTTTCTGGTAAAAGCAGTGTTGTGAAATGTTTTTATTTGGCAGCGCAGCGGTCCGTGCTCTGTGACGTTTCACCTCCTGCCAGAAACAGACCAGAGTACAGTAGTATTTGTCCAACCTCAATAAAGTTTTTCACCAATGTGTTGCTCTTCTCAGCTTTTGTTTGTAGCTTCTGGCTTTGAGATTTCCTTGTTTAGTTTTTCTCAAACTACATCTTTCTGTCTGTCTTTGATTAGCTGCAGCAATACAATGGTACATGTGATAATGAAAGATATTTACAGTTTTTTATATTACCGTGTGAGATGTTTAAATACAGTAGCAGGAATCATGTCAGTTTTTTATTCATCCTGCTTCCTGCAGGCTCTCTGCTTGCGGCGCCATGAGGACGGCCTGTCTCTCTTTGCTCCTGGTCACGGCCTGCTGGGCTCTGCCCTTCCATCAAACTGGTTTCCTTGAGTTTATGATGGAAGACGAACCTGGATCAGGCGTGATCTTACCGCCTGAAGAGCCTGCACCTCCTAAGGTCAATGAAGCGCCCAAGTGCCCATTCAGATGCCAGTGCCACCTGCGTGTGATCCAGTGCTCCGACCTCGGTAAGACACACACCTGCAAGGGATGCACATTTGAAAGATCTTTTTTTTTATCTGAATGTATTCCAATAAGTGTCTTAACTGGAGTTAGTGGGAGAGATCATATCTCTCCAGTTTTAGCTTCTCTCCACTGGCTCCCTGTCAAATTCAGAATTGAATTCAAAATCTTACTTCTAACCTACAAAGCCCTCAACAACCTAGCTCCATCTTATATTACAGATCTTATTGTTCCGTATTTTCCTGTTGAAGACTGAAACTGCAAAATTCCCGCTCTACTCAGGTGTTCAATCCATGTCTCTTTGTTGAAAAAGGTCATTTTTAGCATCTTCTTTTGCCCCCAAAAGTGCATTTTAAGTGTCTTAATATTCTCTGAAATGAGATGTGCTTCTTCTCCAGAACAGAAAAGCCATGCACCCTCCCCCACCTGAAATACTTTTCGTTTGGTACAGTTTCTGTCAGAACCTGCAAACGTGTAATTTCTGCACCGTACGTGGCTCCGTCTCATTGCAACAACAGTCGGACTTTTTAGTCGACGTGTTTGTGTGAAGTCAGCTTCCACCCCCCACCCTCCTCCATTTTCTTTGTTCCTCCTTCGTTAAGCATGTTGGAGCATTCGCTGTCTGAATCACCAAAGGGGAACTTTTGTTTCAAAGCATTTCCCAATCCGTTGAACTTGCACTCGTTTGCACACATGGAACTGGGATTGGAAAAGGAACCAAGCCAAGAGAGGGGGAAACAAAATAATCTGATGATTTTTGTTTTTTATGTTGCATTTTATTCTAGATGCTGGGATTAAATGCTCTACTGTACTTCTTCTAATCTGATTACTGTTTATAAGAACGGAATAAAGCGCCAACTTCCTCCTCTCTTTAACCCAAACCTTCTGGGTCATTTAAAAGTTGTGCTGTATTGTTTTCCACATGACTGTGAAGTCCTCTGAAGCCAGTGTTGATGTGTTAATCTCTCCCAGATGCTGCGAGTCTTACTTCACTTCCTGTAACAACTGCTTTATCGGCTTTCTCAAGGCCGTTTGTCTCAAACACTGGAGAAGATTAAAGGTTGAACTTTGGAAACTCCTGAATAAACCTCGGAGCCTCAAAAAAATCCAACAAGAGTTGTTCGATGTTGAGTTTACAAATGACTAAGGACTACTTTTATGATTCAGCAGAGTCAAAACAATTTATTCAGCTGCCATCATAGATGTTTAGTGCGAACCTGCGGTGTTTGTGTAATCCGATGTACAGCGTAAGCAGCAGTTTGGCTCATCTCGGCAAACACTGCTACAGAAGAAAAAAAAACTCACTTTAGTTATTTTTGCTCCCGATAAATAAAAGTGCAGTTGAGAGTTTTTTGGCTCACGTGTTGTTTGGAAAGGGAGAGGCATGTTCTTTGGGGTAAATTAGGAAGGGAGGGATACCGACAGGGGATTCTATGATGATAAAATAAAAAGGATTAGACGGACATAAGCAAACGAGAAATGTTTGGGAGTCAGAGGAGCAATCGGAGCGTGAACTTTGAGCAGAATGTGTATAACAGATGAGCAGTTGGGTTCAGTCATCAGCTTACAGCCAGGTGGTCAAACTGCAATGATGGTCAGTGAAAGATGACATCATCCATCCACTCGGGTCAGATATCAACAACATGTCCCCACATACAAAACCCCGACACCTCGATTCTCCAGTCCTGCTCCAGCATCTGCTCCCCAGACCAGCTGGCATACACACCAACACACACTGAGACACACAGGAATACACATCTGTGTTTAAACACACACCAATCTGCTCAAAATGCATGCATTTACAAAAAAATATGGATTCTTTATTTGTTGTAAAACATTTGCAGCAAACATTTGCAGCAAACATTTGCAGCAAAGCATATTGTTCCTTCCCAATGACACAACCTCAAACCACTGCATTGACCTGTCTGCTCTACCCCTGTCCGAAAAACAAAAAGTCAAAAATCTGGGAGTGATAATGGATCCTTCCATGAAACTCAACAGTCATGTAAACATGATCGTCAAATCCTGTTTTTTCCAGCTGAGGCGTCTGTCTAAGCTGAAGCCCATATTATCCAAAAAGCACCTGGAGACAGTGATTCACGCATTCATTACATCTAGGCTTGATTACTGCAATTCACTTCTGTTTGGCGTCAGTCAAGCCACCATTGCACGATTACAACTGGTTCAGAACGCAGCTGCCCGATTTTTAACCAGCACACGCAAAAGAGAGCACATTACACCAGTCTTGGCCTCCCTTCACTGGCTACCGGTTCATCTTCGAATCCAATTCAAAATTCTCATGTATGTCTACAAATCGCTGAACAGTCTCGCCCCCGCCTATCTCTCGGATCTGATACACCCATATGTCCCTCCACGTGCTTTGAGGTCAGAGGATCAGGTACTCTTAATAGTTCCAGAAACTCGCCTTAAGCGCAGGGGTGACAGGGCGTTCTCTGTAGCAGGCCCAAGACTCTGGAACGAGTTACCGCTGCTCATCAAACAGGCCCCCTCCCTCTCGGTTTTCAAATCCCGGTTAAAAACTCACTACTACTCCATCGCTTTCAATGCCAGCTGATTTGTATTGGATCGTTTGATTTATGATCTGCAATGTTTTTATGTTTTTCGTGTTGTACTTCATTGTCTGTGTTGCCTGTTGCGTGTTTGTTTGTCCAGCACTTTGGTGTGGACTTGTTCCTGTTTAAAGTGCTTTATAAATAAAATGGTATGGTATGGTATGGTAAGTGTATTCAAAAACAACGTGCAAACACTGTGATTATGTATTTCGCTCCTCAGTAAAATGAATAAATGTTCACATGCACCATTGGTTTATTTTGTTCTTCGTGGTTTTGTTGGAAGTTATTGTATATAAATTGAGAGGCTAATAAATACCCATTGGAAAAAATGAATATATAAACTGAAATAAAAGTATTTCTGTGCACAGCCTGATGAATAAATAACCAAGTCCTTCAGGATTTCTGACAGTTTGGATCAAATGAACTCGTCTTGCTTATTCACAAAGAAAAACAAGTGTTGTGCATTCAAACTCTAAACTACTGCAGCTGAGAAGGAAAAAACTGAGTGAAATACTTTAAACTTGTCCGTTTTTGTGACTGCAGCAGATTTTGTGTCATGTGACTGAATCATTGTCTCAGCAGGGGTTGCATTGCTTTGAAAGATGAAGTTACTCTATTTTCTGCCGTAAACGTCGCACCGCCCTATAAGTCGCATCAGTATGTCTAATAAAGTGGAAAAATAATAATAATAAATAATAATAATAATAATAATTAATTCAATTTTTAACGCACTTTTCATTACTGAAAATCTCAAAGTGCTACACATATATTGAATGCTACACACATTCATAAACCGGTGGCGGCAGACTACCATGCAAGGTGCTTTCCAGTCCTACCGGGAGCAACTCAGGGTTAAGTGTCTTGCCCAAGGACACAACGACACATGGTGCGGGTCCCGGGAGTCGAACTGCCAACTTTCCGATCGGGAGACGACTGCCCTTACCACTACGCCACGGCCGCCCAAAATCCATAAACATGTCGCTTTGCCGTATACGTCACATCTATTATGCATCACCGCAGACGCGTCACGTTTTTTTACGTGTCACTGCTGACAACCTGGAAATGTGGTCCGGTGTTGTGCCAAAAATCGACTGGCTGCCAAATGGCGGCCGCAGGAGCGTGCACTGGAGGACTTTAACAAGAATTTAACAAGATTAACACTTAAAAACAATTGTTTGTTTGCTTGAAATTATAGTAAAGGTGTGTCTCAGTTGAACTTTTACTTAATAAATGCACTTCATTGGTAAAATTAGCTGCATTTCGCCAGGGCGGCACATCGAAAGGAAGACGATTTGACTGTTGCTCCAGGCAATCTGGACAAAGGTGGCAGTCTATGGCAAGCCATCTGTGTCATTAAGAGCCACGTTTACCTATTACATGACACAGCGGCATGCCATACTACTCAAGTGCCATCTAGTGGCTGAAAATGGTAGTGTTCAGTATTTTCAGTCAGAATGAAATGGTCATATCTCAGCCAAAATTTGGTTTATAAATACTGTATGGGGAAAATCCATAAATATGTCGCTTTGGCATATAAGTCACAGGGCATGCAAATTATGCAAAAAAAGTGACTTATAGGGCAAAAAATATGGTAGTTGTTTTACTGTAAATTGCAGTAAAAATATAACATAAAATAAAAAAGGCTTATTGTGCTTCAACTAAACTTTTTAACTTTTCATAAAATTCGTTGTACAGCGGCAGACATGTATTTGATTCACTTGAACACTTTTAACCCACCTTCAAGTAACACTAAAACAAGATTTTACAGCAAATCCCGTAACTGTCTGACTTTCTGAAAAGAACAATGAAAAGTGACAGACTGTGCTGTAATGGCATTGCCGACCACAAACAGCTGCGATGGTTTGTGGGTCATTCACTGCCGAGCTGGAAAAGCTGACAGGAACACAAACCAACTGAGAGGTAATGTTTGGGTGAGCTGAAGAGAAGTCATTACAAGGTTTTGAGTCAAAACCTGTCCAGAAGTATGTACGTATGTGTACGAGAGTCACAAAGTGAGCTCTTCTTTGTTAAACAGTTTATCATATCACGTTTTGTCAACTTCTGTCACATAGCAACAACAAAGATTTGGTCTTTGCTCAGTTTCTTTGACGGTCCAAGTCTTTAACAAAAGGTGATTTGATTTTTTGTCTTTGTGTCTCATGTGTGCCAAATAAAACAATTTCTGTGTGACTTTCCTGTCCAGGTATATGCACTTGCTCATTTTCTCCAGAGGAAATTTGTTTTAAGCTCAATTTGCACCATATGCCCCTTGAACATATCGAAAAGTCATTTATTCTCTCTTAAATTCCACCTTTTTTTAAAGTGGGGTTTTTAAAGGTGCTCTTTTTTAAAAATCTGTTAAAATATCAATGAGAATAAGTAAAAGTGAAAAATCAGAAGAAAATAAAACATCTAAGAGTTTAGGCAATGAAATTTAAACACTTTGACACAACCACTGATTTCCATCACCCACAGATATTTTGGGAAAATGAAACAGTTATAAATAAATATATTTGGTCTGTTTCTGTCTTGTTCTGAAGGTTTTAATACCTGCTGTCGTCCAAACCGCTCATTCAGTTCTTTTTCTTCTTGTTGATTTCCTCGTCAGGTCTGAAGTCAGTTCCTGGAGACATCCCCGATGATGCCACGCTGCTGGACCTGCAGAACAACAAGATCACTGAGATCAAGGAGAATGACTTCAAGAACCTGAAAGGACTACACGTAATAAACATTTCCCATTCATTCAATCAGCTTCGTGTCCACAGTTTGGGTTTGTCGCAAACACGTTTTGATTGCATTTGTGCACTGTATAAACCATATACTGTATACAGCTTCTTCTAAAATGTAAATCAAGAGTTTTACATTTAATTTAAATCAGCAAAAAAATCTTCTAATCAAAAGGAAATTGATCTAGTTGTGCTTTTTCTTTCTTTCCTCTCTGCAGCGTATTTCGTGTAAAAAGCAGAGAAAGAATGTTTTTGGTAGTTGAGAAAGTGATACTTTTAAATATTTGGTCAATGTGGGGAAAAGGTTTATGGTAATTAAAAAGTTTTTTCAATAAATTTTCTCACCTCTCAAATTAAGCTGTCAAAAAATGTCAAACAGTTGCCAAATTAGAGTTAAATTCAGTCCATTTTGTTGACGTCACATTCAACCAAATCATCTCCTCTTTCTCAGCCAGCCAAAACACAGAGAATATAGCAACATCTCTCTGGTTTCCAGCTGCGAGGAAAATATTCACCCAAAAGGTTTTCTGGCCACATGTCTCCTGACCTTCATGCAGTAAATACCTTTCTCTGACAGCCAAGGCTGTTTCCAATGTATTGGAAAAGACTACATAACATACATTGCATGCTGTCCCGTTTCCAGCAAAAATATGTTTTTGAGGATAACTGAACTTGGATTTCAGTAGCAACTCAGAGAATCCAACAGAAAATGTGTTCAAGGAATATTGTCTGGATAAATGTTTTATTTCAAACCTCAGTGCATTTAGGTATAGATGAAATAAGTTTAAACAAATAAGGGTAAAGTTACAAAAGTACTTCAAACACCATAAAAATAAGACACATTTGTACGGAAGGTTATTGCTGTCAACCAGGAAATAATAATTTTTGAAATTATATTGTACAAACGTGATAAGTATGTAGTAAAAACATGAGAATTTACTACATAATATCACACTTTTACTACAGGTAGTCCCCGACTTACGAGCGAGTTCCGTTACTACGAGGTGCTCGTAACACGAAAACTCGTATGTCGGAACCCGAAACACGTGTCGCTCGTAAGTCCGGATTTTCGGTCGTAAGTCGGAAAATTTATGCTAGCGCTACTACGAACACTCGTTTTTCAACACAAACGTACATACTAGTTCATAAACATGCTCAGAAACTTGTTTACAAACTGTTAGCTAACACACTTTCATCTAAAAACACATACCAGTGCTGTATTTTCTGTATGTTCTGTACAACTTTACTGTTCGTTAGTCAGCTCGTAAGTCCGAAACCTTGTATGTCGATGACGTCGTAAGTCGGTGGCTACATGTACATACTTATCACGTTTTTACTACATAATATCACATTTTCACTATATAATATCTAGTTTTTACTACATAATATCACATTTTTACTACATACTTATCACGTTTGTACAATACAGTAATTTCAAAAATTATTATTTCATGGATGACAGCAATACCCTTCCGTACATTTGTAACCTAAACTAGAGCAAAACTTATTTGTTTAACAATTGTAGCTGTACCCAGATAAAAGGACAGAGGAGAACCAAGACTCAAAATGAAGTTAGTGTTTTATTTACAAGTGGTAAAGTATGCAACAAGCAAGGAACAGAACTGGAACCCTGATGAGCAAAGAGATGATTAGTGGTCTTGTAAGCAGGGTGGCAATGTTATTGTTGATCTTTCTTACAATGGAGGTCAGAATCAGTAGTGGGGAACGCTGACCCAAATGGTGAAGAAGGTGTACGTCTGAACAATGGCAGACGATAGGCAAGTGGTAGGAAGTTGTGGAGGCAAGTGAAGAGGCACAGAGGAGGATTCAAGAAACAAGAGGACATCAGGGGTTAATCGCTGGAGGCTCGGAGAGAATACAAGTCATTAATGTTTAGACTAAAAGACTATAACAGAACTACCGTTGGCAGGTAATGCTCCAGCGCTGGCTGAATGTCTTCTACAACCTTTTATGCTCCTCATGCTCATCAAGTTGATGATCCCCAGATGTTGCTGATTAGAGTCTGGCTGTGGGTGCAGGAGCTGGCAGAGCAAAACTCCAACATTTTTTAACCAAAAACTATCTCTACTGATGTATTAAACTCGTATTTTTATCCAGTTTCGTTACCAAACCATTTTTTGTGAAGTAGCAATGTACCCTTACTTAGAGGTAAAATTACAGTATTTTGGTCCTTTTTACTGTTATTCCTCATTTTAGGCTCTTATCCTGGTGAACAACAAGATCACCACCATCCACGCCAAAGCTCTCAGCCCTCTGACGAAGCTTCAGCGCCTCTATCTGTCGAAGAACTTGCTGAAGGACGTGCCGGCCAACATGCCCAAGAGCCTGCAGGAGCTTCGAATCCACGAGAACGAGATTAGCAAGATCAAGAAGGCCTCCTTCCAGGGAATGTCTCACATGATCGTTATGGGTATGAGACCAAAAAAAAAAGTAATTTGTTTCAAAATAGGCATAAAAATGTAGATCCTGGCAACTATGGCAAGCACAAAGCCAAACTTGTTGGCAGCAGCCCACCAGTAAAAGCTATGATTCTGTTTTGAGTGTTTGGATTTGGATTAGTTTTGATTATAATCGGCACATTTGGTCCCATTCTATGGAACAATGGCTTGTGTGGGCAACAGGAAGACTTGGTTCGGTTACAGTACAAGGACTTCGGCCAGGGAATGTGGGCCAATGATGGTGGCTGAGCCAGTGCGGTGTTATTTCTCCTGACCTGTTGGATATGTATCAGGAACTGGCTAAATCATTCTGGTTACCGGTAGTTAGCTACGAAGGAAGTAGGAAATTTCTCATTGTGGTGACAAGTTTGTTTTATTTCCTGGAAGACTTGACTCAAGAACTGGAGATTTGATTAGATACAATAATAAGAAATTTGGTATTGCACAGTTTGAAAGTGGGAAACCTGGTTGCATGTTAATGTCCTGCTCAAGACTAATAAGCTAGCTCTTAGTTTTCCTTTACTTTAGGATTTTCTTATGTGGGTACTTTCAATTATTTATTTTTTCTCACTCTTGTGTTTCCAGAGCTTGGGTCCAACCCTCTGAAAAGTGCAGGAGTTGAGGCCAATGCTTTTGCCGACCTGAAAAAGGTCTCTTACATTCGAATTGCAGACACCAACATCACAGACATTCCCAAAGGTAAAGATCTCATGATTACTTTAAGTAACTGTAAAATAAATGAATAAATAAAAAATAACAATAAACAGGGCTACAAAGAAGCCTTCCTTTAGATTTCATAAACAAGAAAAAACACTTCTGAAGTAGTTTCATAAAGTCATAGTAGATTGAAGTTAGTCACGTTGCTTTTCTCTTACTGTTAATCCCTCTCTATTGGGTGGCAGGTCTGCCCAGCTCGCTCTCTGAGCTTCACTTGGATGGAAACAAGATCACCAAAGTGACATCTGAGGGACTAAAAGGCCTGAAGAACCTGGCCAAGTAATAACCGTCTAAGTTCTCCATTTGAACCAAATGCATCATTTTCTGCAGCGTTACAATGATTTGTTTACTACATGCTAAACCAACCACCTGTAACAGTTTATTGCATTGATAATGTAGTGACGTTTTTCGGAAGCTTTGAAAACAAACTCTCCTGTTCCTTGTTATTCTATACTGTATGACTCATCCATGTGCTGATGTTCCTTGCAGGCTTGGACTGAGCTACAATGAGATCAGCTCTGTGGAAAATGGCTCTCTGGCTAACGTGCCACATCTGCGAGAGCTGCACCTCGACAACAATGCCCTGATCAGCATTCCTCCTGGCCTGCCTGATCACAAGTACATCCAGGTATACACACAGGTTTCATAACATCATATTTAATTAAGTTATTTGAATATCACAATGTCATTAAGTCCTATATTGTTCACAAGAAAGTTGTAATTCCATATACTAGGGATGCACAATATTGGATTTTTGGCAGATATCCGATATGCCAATATGTTAAAACTTGTTTGGCCGATAACCGATGTCAATACCAATATTTTATATATGTTCCTTTATCAGAACATAGCCTTCTTCTTTAGGCATATTTGCTACAAAAATTGTGCAACAGCTATAAGAGCTGGTGACATATATTCAGTAACAGCCACATGATATACATAGCATTTTAACTTATATTAAATGAAAAGTGTTAAATGTTATTTATCAGCATTAGTCACCTGCGATGCTGTTTCACTTGTGGAGGCTTGTTCCAGGTTCCTTGCTGCAGTGTGGGATCCTCTGCACTCTTGTGCATGAAGGACAGTCTTTTTAAGTTCAAAGCTTTTGTCTATCCATTGTGCCGTAAGACTAATCATGCTAACTGGGCTAACACGACATTTAATGTTTGTGGTAAAACTCACCCAACAAGCCATGCTATCGGCTATTAGCTTCTCAATGACGTCGGAAATGACGGTTTGTAACTCGGGTAAGGCTACATTGGAAAAATATCTCAGGACTGGGGACGATGTAGCGAGGCTCAACGTATTCCATAAATCTTCAAAATCTGACTACCTCACCAATTAAAAATAAAACTTCCACACGTCGACATTTTGAAATTTCCTCTCAGCCGTGAGATCAGGTAGGCGCACATGACGTCATCATGCTGTGCTGCCACTGCAGGCAAAAACAGTTCCTTTTATTTCGGCAAGTTATTTTAATGGAATGGCAGATGTCCGATATTGAACTTTAATGCTAATATCGACCGATACCGATACCAAGCCGATAATATCGTGCATCCCTACCATATACCCAAATTATTGTTTCTCCTGTCTCAACAAAACAAAGTTCTTGAAATACACATTAAGCTGTTCTAGAGAAATGAGACCAAAACCTATGACCCACGAAGGCCTTGCGACATAAATAAATGGTGGCTGAAGTATTCATTGGCCTATCAGTAGTGCTGATAGTCAAAAATCAGCAGTAATTTAAAATATATATATTTCTGGAGATCATCTCAAGGACTCCTACCTTTCATGGCCCACAGGGAGCAGTCTTGACTCAAATGTTGAGACAAAATTACCGTAAACACCGGTGTATAATACGCTCCAGTGTATAATACGCTCCAGTGTATAATACGCTTTGTCCAATATTTGGAAATAAATCAGAAAAATCGGTAGATAATACGCTTCGGTGTATAATTCGCTTCGGTGTATAATACGCGCTACCGTGACAGTCTTTTTTATGGCCACTAGATGGCGCCAGGATACGCCTCCAGGTACAGTCTGCAGGTAAACAGACTACAGGATGCATTAGCGCCCATAGCGGCCGAAACTGGTACTGCACCATTTTTAGGCCAAAATGAAAAACAGCGAATCAGAGCCAAAAATGGGTCTAAAAATATGGGAAAAAATCTGTAGATAATACGCTTCGGTGTATAATACGCAGGACATTCAAATGAGCATTAAAAGTGCGTATTATACACCGGTGTTTATGGTAGCTTTTTTTTTTGCTATACACCTTAGTGAGAAGGTAGGAACCTTTACCATAGAGGAGGACCATGAAAAAAAGCTTCTTATCGTTCCCATTTAAGGAAACCAGTTGGGTTAGTTTGGGCAACAGGCAAGAATGCATTTGTGACTTCTTATCCCGCAAAAGAAAGCCTTGTTGTAAAACCAAGACAGATTATATCCAATGGCAGGCTTGGTAACACTTTGGTTCACCCCTGCAGAAGAGTCTGGGAATGTCTGTCCAGATTTGTCCACTCAACTTAATCTTGAATGAGCTATAGAAAACTGACAAAAAATATTTCACTTGAGCTGTTACCATTCATCTTGACACATATTATCAGTTTTATTTGCTTTCGTTTGATAAACTGTAATTATTGCTAAAGGCATCTCATTCAGTAACCAAATGCTGCCATTACATAAATCCCTCTCCAGGTGGTCTACCTCCATGCCAACAAGATTGCTGCTGTGGGAACAGAGGACTTCTGTCCCCCTGGCTTCAACACCAAGAAGGCCATGTACTCTGGCATCAGCCTGTTCAGCAACCCCGTCCCTTACTGGGAAGTTCAACCGATCACCTTCCGCTGTGTTTTTGACCGCTCTGCTATCCAACTCGGAAACTACAGGAAGAAGTAGAGCCGAGCATTGCGACAAGGAAGAGTGTGTTTGTAGATGAGAGCATGAAAGATTTGTGTGTTAGACCAAACCCCCGCAACACTGACCACCTTCATTTCCAACACCGCCACCTCCTGAATAATAATAATATTAATATACACTCACAATTCAACACTTTACTGCACACGAACCTAAAACCCAACGTATCTAGCTTCAAGGATTCAGTTATACACAAAACTTATGGTGGCACTCCAAAACACAACATATCAGTCACAGAACCAGTTAAGCAAACATACATTTCAGTGTTCTTGTGTTCTTGTTCTTAAATGCAGAAATGAACCAAAAACCAAAAGATTTTAAACCTCACTTAGTGGAACAGAAGCTACAGATCTGGGTTTGATTGCATATTTTTTTTTTCCAACTGAAGCAGGCCTGTAGAGCAGGCAGCAAGGGTAATCTGTGTTTAAATTGTCGTTATCAACCTGTTTTTAGAATGTATTAGATTTTTTTCTGTGCAAGAGGAAGAGCATTCAGAGTGAAACATTGATTATTGTGAAAGAACTGAAGTTTCTATTTGTATTGAGCTCAATTCAAATAGAGATAAAAGCAACAATGACTTCTGCCATGTTGGGCTTTTTTGTGCTTCTGTGCTGTTTTAGTTGTTAAAAGTTTTTTTATTTACCCTTTTCTGCATCTCGTTCATCCCCTGTTCCCCTCCATGTCTGTTTGTTTTCTCCCAAAAAAAGTTGAAAACAGCTTCAAAACTTCAGAATAAATCATATATTTCTAAAATCAAAAGCCATTCCCAAAAATTATATGCATGCTTTTAATTATTTTTGCCTTTCAACATGAACTGAATGCTTTCTGGACTCATTTGTTGATTTGTTTATGTGTTTCTCGATTTTTATTTGCTTGCCCTTTATTTCTTTTTCTTAACAGACAAGAAAAATTGGAGGGTGCATCCACAGCACTCATGTTGGTGTGAATGTTTTCTGTATAGACGCTGTATATAAATGCTGTATAAAAAGAAATCTCATTGCTTAAAGGCACAAGCACTTACCATTGCTCAGACTTAATATATCTGCAACAAAGGTGTTTCTCTTTTTTTCCCCCGGAGCAGGGGCTCCAGCTAAAGGTGTCCTGAACAAAATAAAAATACTAATAAAAACAGCAGTTTTCTTCATGTTTGAAAAAATTTAATTTGCATCATTATCAATGGGGCTTCAGTAGCCTGGTTAAAACCAGACCCTTGTCCTTCACTTCGCTTCGTACTAGGGTCTGGGACTTCTCCCATAGACAAGGATTTCTCCGGTAGATTTTTGACTGGACCAATCAGAGAACAGAAGGCGGAGTTTTGAACGACGTCGACTGACGTTGTCAGTTAAAATGGCTGCCGCCACGAAGGAATTTTCAAGAAAACAAGGTAAAAAACTATTATTTCTTTGCTGAGAAAAAATACATTTCTTAGCTGAAGTTGTATCAGAAGTGTTCCTAAGCTTAACACTAGGAATACCAGAATATTCAGATGATTACTACCCTTACCAGAGATGGTCAAATTACAGTTTGAGGAATTTTCACCCCTGGAGACATTGAGCATGCATTAGGGTATCCCTGGAGACTTTTCTTCTGCATAAATGCTAAACAGGGTGGGGGGGTAGATGAGTGCTGTTGCTATTAGGAAAATGCCTTGGGGGGCCTTGAGTTCCAAACATTCCAATGTAAATGTAATTGCTAATGACAACACCTTCTGCAACATCTTCTGTGTTGAAACACTCTTGACTTGACTTCACTCACTTCAGTGTGTTGGGAGAGCAGCAGATATGGTAAAGTTTTATAAAACACATCAAGTTTTGGACATGGTACTGAACAATGTCAACCCCTGCGACTCAGATGGGGAAGAAATAAACTTTCAGATGAGTTCTGATTCTGAAATTTCTTCTGGTAAGATTTTTTACAATTTCTACTTAGCCAGTTACGGTTGTTGTGTTTTATGAAAGAGGTACATTGTAAAAACTACCATCTTGATAAGTTACAATTGTTCAAGAATATTATTCTTGCTTAATTTGAGCAATTTTGACTTGTTTTTTGACTTAAAACAGGACAACGTGCCTAGATATGTTGTTTTTAACATGTTTTTATGAATGTTAACATGAAAAATGTATTTATTCCTAGCAGCTGAGGGGTTTGTTTTGTTGTGTAAATTTCTGTAAAAAATATCTGGACCTATTGGCATTTTTTGTAGAACAGGGGTCAACCTGCGGCTCTGGAGCCACATTTGGTCCCTCAAAAGTGGCTCTTTCAAGCTTTGATCAAAAATAACTTTACACTGAATTTTATTTGTTCTAATAACAACAAAAATGGCTAGTTTTAGCAGTTTTTCCTGTCATTTCCTTTGCAAATGTATGAATACCATAACAAATAGAAGGAGTAAAACATTTAATAAACATTTATTTATTCGAAGCAGGATATTTAATTTTTTCCACAATCAAAACAATTTACCTAGACCTGCATATTTCATTGTTTTTTTTGTTTTTGTTTTTTTTTTGGGGGGGGGGGACACATTATTTTTCCTTCTTTACAATATGTTTCAGGATTATAATTCAAATACTACATTTGTGTTAATTTCCCATTATTGTGACCTTTCAGAGTCAGAGAGTCTTTATTGTCATTTGCACCGCATGTGGTACATGTGATTCACTAATCAAATCTCAAACACATTGTCCTACAGATGAGGAGACTGAACCACCTCCTAATGCAGATGAACAAAATTCAACAGCTGACACCTCACCACCTCCAGGCGAAGATGAGGACAATTCACCTCCTCCAAAAAAGAGAGGTCGGATGGAGAGACACGAGTGGATTACAGAGACCGCAAAAGATGGCACAGTGTGGCGTGAAGAACAGCTTGGAAGACCTCTGAATCACAGCCCTATTGAATGCTATCCCACGGATGGAGAGCCAACACCTTTGGCGACAAGAAAAGTGTCCAGTCGCTTACAGAGTTTCCTCTGTTTCCTCTCTATGGAAATGCTTATGACCATACAACACTGGATGGAACTCGTTCGTAAGTCGGGGATCACCTGTACAATCCCGCCTTCAGATAAAAGTGACCAATATAATCCCACCTTCAGAAAAAGGTGGCCAATACAGGTAGTCCTCGACTTACGGCTTTTCGGCTATACGAACGAGTGTAGAGATGGAACTCGTTCGTAAGTCGGGGATCACCTGTACAATCCCGCCTTCAGATAAAAGTGACCAATATAATCCCACATTCAGATAAAAGTGGCCAATACAGGTAGTCCTCGACTTACGGCGTTTCAGCTATACGAACGAGTGTAGAGATGGAACTCGTTCGTAAGTCGGGGATCACCTGTACAATCCCGCCTTCAGATAAAAGTGACCAATATAATCCCACCTTCAGAAAAAGGTGGCCAATACAGGTAGTCCTCGACTTACGGCTTTTCGGCTATACGAACGAGTGTAGAGATGGAACTCGTTCGTAAGTCGGGGATCACCTGTACAATCCCGCCTTCAGATAAAAGTGACCAATATAATCCCACATTCAGATAAAAGTGGCCAATACAGGTAGTCCTCGACTTACGGCGTTTCAGCTATACGAACGAGTGTAGAGATGGAACTCGTTCGTAAGTCGGGGATCACCTGTACAATCCCGCCTTCAGATAAAAGTGACCAATATAATCCCACCTTCAGAAAAAGGTGGCCAATACAGGTAGTCCTCGACTTATGGCTTTTCGGCTATACGAACGAGTGTAGAGATGGAACTCGTTCGTAAGTCGGGGATCACCTGTACAATCCCGCCTTCAGATAAAAGTGACCAATATAATCCCACATTCAGATAAAAGTGGCCAATACAGGTAGTCCTCGACTTACGGCGTTTCAGCTATACAAACCGGCGTAGAAATGGAACTCGTTCGTAAGTTGGGGATCACCTGTACAATCCCCCCCTTCAGATAAAAGTGATCAATGCAATCCCGCCTTGACCGTGGAATAGGTGACAGGTGACAGGACTTGCAGTCTCCCCTAGCAACTTCATCTGCCATAGCAACTGATTCTGTAGTCTGTGATATAAATGGCCTCATATGGCCAAGGCTGCACAGAAGTCTGTTGGAGTCAGTCTCCCCACCATCACAGACATTTACACCTCCAGATGCAGGAAAAGAGCCACCTGCATCATGAAAGACCTCACTCACCCAGCACACTCACTCTTTGTCCCACTCCCCTCAGGACGGAGGTTGAGGAGCATCAAATGTAGAACCACTAGACTGAGGAACAGCTTCTACCCTGAGGCTGTTAGACTCATGAATAAATAAAAATAAAATAAAAAATAAACACTGCAAAATATCACGTCATGCTGATGCTGATCTGTTTTCTTGTTGCTATGTTCATCTGTGTTCATCTGTGACCATCTGCTCATACAAACTCATGTTCGTGCTGCTGTTTATTTCCACTATATTAGGCTTAGTGTATTACTAGTTGATGTTTTTCTTAGTTTATTCTAGATGTTATTACTGTTTTTCTCTTGCATTTGTTGTTGGATGTAACTGGGACCCCGTGTACATAATCTCGTTTTCATCACATGTACCACATGCGGTGCAAATGACAATAAAGACTCTCTGACTCTGACTCTGACTCTCTGATATACATACCAATGGACGTGATAATGCTAATTCAATCTCGCAAGTCGGGGACCACCTGTACAATCCCGCCACCTTCAGATAAAAGTGGCCAACACAGGTAGTTCTTGACTTGCGGCGGCTTCAACTTACGGCGTTTCAGCTATACGAACCGGCGTAGAAATGGAACTCGTTCGTAAGTTGGGGATCACCTGTACAATCCCCCCTTCAGATAAAAGTGACCAATGCAATCCCGCCTTGACCGTGGAATAGGTGACAGGTGACAGGACTTGCAGTCTCCCCTAGCAACTTCATCTGCCATAGCAACTGATTCTGTAGTCTGTGATGTAAATGGCCTCATATACATACCAATGGACGTGATAATGCTCATTCAATCTGTCATTTTACAGTCTCCCATGGGAGCTATAGGTAAAATATGTACAAGTACATATGTTTGGTAGTCCTAGTGTTAACAGTTCCTAAATCAATTCACGAAATGGTCAAATCTGCTGGATTTAAATTGTTTCGGTTTGACATTTTCCAAACAGCCTCGGGTGCGCTACGAAAATAAATTATAAAAAATCGAATTTTATCTCAAATGTTTCATCCAGGCCAAGAGTCAGTAAATTAGAGCCATATAATTACACACTGGTAGCAGAAAAAATATCTACCGAGTGGTTTCTGAGCAATTTATCTGAATAGCCTGGACCTCGCCAGGCTAAACTAACAAAACTCCGACTTCTGTTATCTGATTGGTCCGGTCAAAAATCTACCGGAGAAATCGTTCTCTATGGGAGAAGTCCCAGACCCTAGTACAAAGCGAAGTGAAGGACAAGGGTCTGGTTTTAACCAGGCTAGGGCTTCAGGGGACTAGATGGCATTGCACCACAAACTCAACGGCAGAAAAGACAGTAGAAGTGCTAAAAGACAAGACAGATAACTTTATATATATATATATATGGGGCTTCAGGGGACTAGATGGCATTGCACCACAAACTCAACGGCAGAAAAGACAGTAGAAGTGCTAAAAAACAAGACAGATAACTTACCATACCATACCATACCATTTTATTTATAAAGCACTTTA
>JBBPBX010028176.1:0-21430 GCA_038048925.1 Garcialebias charrua
TATAAATATATAAATAGCGGATTAGATTAGCTTCCCCTAATTTTCATAAGACATTTGTGCTTTTGAAATTGTGGACCTAAAAAAATTAATAAGCGTTTTAGAAATTGTGGAACTAATTTTTTAATTAGCGTTGCCCACCACTGGGGAACATTATATTTCAACGTGTTAAGGAGAAAGGAAGCACCACCAATGTGAGTCAGTCTCCTTTTAGCCTTTGATGTAGGTCATGTCTGTATGTTCAGCACCAGACATCATTTCTTACACGGCAGGATGATGGCAACACTCTCCACATGACTCCAGGCTAACTATATACTCCATCTGGCTGTCTGCGAGCCCTGCATCAGGCCACACCTGTGGGGAAGATGTGTGTGTGTGTGTGTGTGTGTGTGTGCGTGTGTGTGTGTGTGTGTGTTAGAGACTATTTCTTCTATTTTCAAACTTCTGTCTCTTGACACTTAGGTTGAAAAAAAAAGAAAACACAAATATTTGTATCTGATGCTTATAATGTTTCTGCCCTGCAGCCAGGCAGCAACTTTAATTTTAGTTAAAATTTAATGTCAGACTTATTATATGATCTTACAATTCAATAAAATAATAATTCAGTTGGCGTTCACCATACTGGAAGTTTAGAGACTTTCAAGGACCTGCCTTGAATTGGTATTGGGACATAATTAGAGCTTGACTTGATTTTGTTCATTGTTTTATTGAGTTTTGAGATTTTACTACTACTTTTATGTTCCAAGTATTAATTTCACTACTGTATTTCTGTTTTATGTTTAATGGGGTGTAATTCATTGCATTTGTTTTTATTTGTTTTGATGTTCCAAGTATTAATTTCACTACTGTATTTCTGTTTTATGTTTAATGGGGTGTAATTCATTGCATTTGTTTTTATTTGTTTTGTAATTCAGTTAAAAGTTATTTCTTGCATATATTTTTTTATCTTGACAGAAAGAGAACATGTTTATGAGTCATTACAGTTTACAACCTTTCCATTAAACGCAGTGTTGTGAAGTTAGGTCTATAAAATACTTCTAAATTACAGCATATTATAAAAGGAAGGTCAACATATCTGATGAAAAATAAAAACTTCACATTTTCTAACCTAACGCACTCCATTCCGTTCAAACTAACCAAAATGTTTAAAATGAGAAATGCAGCGTCGTGTTGTAAAATACAGACTATGGTTTGACTTTGTTTTGATGACAACAGCAGGACATTCTTTGAAAAAGACAATGTTGGTGCCCTCACAAATTATTCATGTGCACTAATTCAAATACAGTATATACCAACAAAGATGCTGCCTTT
Source organism: Garcialebias charrua (assembly GCA_038048925.1). Classification (NCBI taxonomy): domain Eukaryota; kingdom Metazoa; phylum Chordata; class Actinopteri; order Cyprinodontiformes; family Rivulidae; genus Garcialebias; species Garcialebias charrua. Next base: position 1,309 of record JBBPBX010028176.1, read on the forward strand.
TGACTTTTTGCTGATTGAAAACTTGATCATGCTGTTTCTCTTTAACTTAAAATATGTAGTGTTGATGTTTAAAAAAAAAAGTCAGATTTGATTGAATTAGTCCAGAGAATCAGCTCTGACTGAATAAGTTAATTAGTTTTCTGTTTTCTAGAGTGGTGTTTTCACATAATTTTACACTAAAGAACTCTGTTGTTTTCAATACAGAGCCACCTAAAAGCTTGTCTTGTGCTGAACTGACAGTATTCCTACATCTGATTTTATATAGATATTATATAATGATTTTTTTATAGATATTTACATAGATTTTGTCCAGAAACTGAGTTTTAGGATCAGAAATTAGTTGCGCCAGAAATTTATTGGAGTATCCATCTGATTTGCAATAATATACTCATATACATACTCATCATCATAAAAGTTTTCACAACATTTTCAGCCTCCTAACGTCTTTGATGTCTTCTCTATGACCTCTGGAAAGTTTTTTGGTGTTTTCCTCAGTTTTATTTCGTCAGCAGAGCTTGGTGCCAGTTCTGGGTTCTTTGGCCAGGCGTACTCAGCGACAAAAATATCTCCTGGACCCCACCGTGCGCAGATGGCCTCTCAGCTTGGCTTGTCACGACTCACTGTTCATTACAGGAGGCTTTGTGATGGACGGTCAGCTTCTGAAGGAGAATCTCTTTCACTGAGTATATGGCCGGAGATACGGAGAATGCCCTGACTGCAACCTGGCTCGTTGCCGAGGGAAACCGCAGGTTCTGGGAATCAGGTGGTGGCTGCAGCAAGAACTTGTGGCATGTGAGCCAAGAAACAGTCGGCAAGCTGTAGCATGGATTAGAATATTGGGTGGCTTTGAAATATTCACAAAAGCCCTTTTCAGCTGCTTTAGTCCACATCTCGGCAATCTCTGTTGAATATACACAATGACTAACACTGATAGTATTGTTTATGTTTGTAATAAACTTCAGTGTATCCCAAAGTGCCATCATTATCTCTGTATTATCATTCTCCATTATTGGAAAGGTCACAGAGGTGTGAATGCTGTGTGTCAGCATCTTGCCTGGCTTTCACTCAAGTGCATTCTTTGTATTAATGGTCTTGTCTAATCAATAGCAGGTCATTGTCATGGCTCAGGGGTATGCTAGGCTGATGGGATTATGGGGCATGTGAGACAAAAGAGATGGGTGTTGGGACACGACTTGTTTACTGCAGCTGTTTGCTGTCAGCACCACATTTAGAGGCTTTAAATGACACATTTCCCATGCCTTGTCCTGCCAGACAGTGAGACAAGATGACGAACAAACAACAAGGCCCCTCGTGGTAAAATTATCAAGTCACGTGTAAGATGGCTGTCATGATTGGACAGGAGTTAACAAGGAGACAAGCAAGGGGACGTTCAAGTCATCAATATGGGCCACTGACAGGTCTTGTCAGTGCACTGACACGTAGAGAACTAATTACCAATGCTAATTAATGGGATAGTCAACAAACGCAATACAGAAAAGGACATTTTTTGTCCCCAGTAGTGAATCTACTGAAAGTCCTCACGTCTTAGTGGTCCAAAGGGACAAAAACGAGCTGATTTAAACAGAATATACCTTCCCTGCAAAGGAGACTCTTAAACTTGAATAATAAAATCCAATAGGTATGGGAAAGGCTTCTGGCTCCTTGAAGCAAGTTGACTTTATATATTTGTTTACGCATGAAACCTTTAAGTCATCATCCAATAAAACACAACTAAACAAAAAAGTTAACATAAAATTGTTGTAAATGCTGTGTATTCAGCAATGCAATTCAATTTATGTTTCCAAAAGCGTATTTACTGTTTTGATTTAGTTTTTAACAAAATTTATATTGTATCATTATGTCATGTTATATTGTATATTGCATCTATGCATTTTGACCAACTTTTCTTTTCTTGATTCTGTTGGTTAAAAAAATGTTTTGTACAGACATACCTCATACAAGATTTTGTAGAAGTTTGGTTTCTTTATATTCGTTCTCATTGATTTAATAGTTATCCGTTTTTTTTTTCAACAAATAAAAAAATGAAAACTACTCATTGAAAACAGCTGTCTATACGGTTCTTATGATGACAGTTTAAGTATGTTTAGCTGACGCAAGTGAATGTTTTTGACATTAATTCAATTCAATTCAAAAATTCTTTATTAATCCCAAAGGGAAATTAAGTGTTGTTGTAGCTCATCATTCTGGTTTCATTCAAGAGTTGTTATAGATGCTTATAGCTGTGGGCAGGATGGATCTCCTGCAGCAAATCTGAAGAATCTGGCCACAGATACTGATCCGTCCACCATGATAAGGAGCCAAGATGGTGTAGTGGCAGGGCTTTTGACTTGGGACCCGAAGGACGCGGGTTCGCGCCCCGACCACTAGACACCTTGGGGTGTCTATTAGTGCACATCTAATTCTCCAGCTCCCCGAGCGCAACTACGCTCGCTGCACCACCTGGTGGTGGTTGGGTTAAATGCAGAAGACCAATTTCGTCTGTCAAGTATGGGAAACATACACAGATGACAAATGTGACAAATTATTATTATTATTATGATCCAGCTTGCTGTCTGATCTGGTGGATCTCTCGGGCCCTCCTGGGCAGAAGGACTGCCTGAATGCCAGGCAGAATTCCTCCCTGAGTGATGGTCACTCCTCCCAGCAGTCTGCGGAGCGCCTCGTCACCACGGACAGACAGCGGTATGTGCCGGACGATGATCCCGGTCCTCCTGTTGTCACGAGCCGAGTTTCCCACGAGCTCCAGGATCTCGGCAGACAGGTACTCGAGCACCATCACCAGGTTGACGGGAATTCATCCATGGTACCTCGTTTTTGACTCATTTGGGATTAGGGGCTGTAGTTGAGGTATTTGAGCTTTTGAGATGTTCCTGGTTGTCAACAGAGCCATATATATAGAGAGTTCCGACACTCTTTGATGTCGCCGACAGGCGGTCAATCGTTCCAAACAACGGCTATGGAAACCTTGTGGAGCTGCGCCCTCTGGCGGCGACAGAGCGCTACTGCAGGCAGCTTCAGACTTTAACCAGAGCCATGGAACAAATCGCCCCCTCCATGACCCACGTGACTTCCGCATTCCATTCTTACAATGGAACTCTATGGGAGTGTCGCAACTCTCACTTTATATGGCTCTGGTTGTTAAAAAAACACCTTGTTGCCATGGGTACACATCATAACAAATGTCCAAAAGTAAAAAGGTTTCAGTAAAAACCCTTCCAGTTGCACAGTAGGAAGTAATCACCCGAAAAAAGCGATTTACATCCAGAAAAAAAGAGAAATTAAAGTTTTCAAAAGCAATAACTCAGAATGAATGTAACAGCTACTCCAACTTGCAGCCACCCCGAGTGGCACAATTCTAGAATGTACCATCCTGTTCATTATAATCCATCCATCCATCCATCCATCTTCTTCCGCTTATCCGGGGTCGGGTCGCGGGGGTAGCAGCCTAAGTAGGGAGGCCCAGACTTCCCTCTCCCCAGCCACTTGGAGCAGCTCCTCCGGGGGAATCCCAAGGCGTTCCCAGGCCAGCCGAGAAACATAGTCCCTCCAGCGCGTCCTGGGTCTTCCTCTGGGTCTCCTCCCGGTGGGACATGCCCGGAACACCTCACCAGGGAGGCGTCCAGGAGGCATCCTAACCAGATGCCCGAGCCACCTCAACTGGCTCCTCTCGATGTGGAGAAGCAGCGGCTCTACTCCGAGTCCCTCCCGGATGACTGAGCTTCTCACCCTATCTCTAAGGGAGAGTCCAGCCACCCTGCGGAGAAAACTCATTTCAGCCGCTTGTATCCGAGATCTTGTTCTTTCGGTCATAACCCAAAGCTCATGACCATAGATGAGGGTGGGAACGTAGATCGATCGGTAAATTGAGAGCTTTGCCTTTTGACTCAGCTCTCTCTTCACCACGACAGACCGGTACAGCGCCCGCTTCACTGCGGACGCTGCACCTATCCGCCTATCGATCTCACGCTCCAGTTTTCCCTCATTCGTGAACAAGATCCCGAGATACTTAAACTCCTCCACTTGGGGCAGGACCTCCTCCCCGACCCGACAATTCTAGAATGTACCATCCTGTTCATTATAATGTACCATCAAAATACCACAGCTTTAAACTATTTTTCTTTGCAACCAACAGTCCAACAAAGTCTTTCTAATACTATTTCCTCTCAGCCATGCTGTAATTGTTTCAGTTCTTTTCAATACTTGAACTTAAATCGAATACTTTACCTTCACGTGTACGGCTGTCAGTTTTGTTCCCTAGCTGTATTTTGACAGCAACTTCATCATTTTTTCAGCATAAAATCATTTTCAGCAGCAAGCACCTCTTAAATCATCTTAGAAAACGCGCCCTTCAAAACAGTTCAATGCTTCTGTTTGTTCAAATCTCCTAAAATTTCCCTAAAACACTAAAGTACAACGAAATTAATGAAGTTGGTCACGTCTGCTTGTACATTTTTGAGAGCACTCATAAAGACACTCGTTCATCTGAGCATGGTAACAATATTTGCGCAATCAACTGTGTGCATAAATGCGAGCGTTTCCGTGCATGCTTTTATGCGAGCACCTATCCATTTGTGCATATCTGTGTGATGTGATGTGTACGATGTGTGGTAGTGAAGCATTTTGCCTCCCAGGTATATCATTTGCATACCTGTCACAGCCTGTGTGTTGCGGTGTCAGGTTTAATGATGCGTACTGTTTTCCACAGACAGCTCTGGTATTCTTGGAGTCCCACTGTTATGGTGATGTGCACGTCAAGAGTTGCTGCGTTGGCCGACAGACATCACATGCATGCAAAGAATTATCAATTTGTGACGTCACTCAACCCCTGGTGGACTATCAGCTCAACTTTGATGGAAAAATCAACAAATTTACTGGAACAACACGACAGAAAAGTCAACCGTCCTTCAACTAAAAAAATCCAAACATGGGGAAAAAAACGTTCAACAATTTTGGAAAAACTAAGAGCCTAATCTTTCAGGGACACATTCAGTCCTGCATCACTTTCTGAATGTTTCAAAGATCCTTCAAAGCGACTGGGAACACAACACAAGAACAAACACAAGTACGCTCTGAGAGTGAAAAATGCACTCTACACACACAGAGAACATCAAGCTGCGTTTTGAACAAGATCCCAGATTCTCTTAACCTTGATCCCTTCCACTTTTAAGCTTGAAGTACAAAGTCTGGACTGGAGAGCGCATCAGAAAATACTGATGTGCTTTTTAAAAAGACAGCAACAAACAAAGCACAAAATATAATATACAAACCCAGCACTGGAAGGTGCACTGGATATAAACTGATTCTTTAGTTGAGGTTACTGGGACAAACATACAGTACCTAAACATACTCATATTATCATACATGTCGAAGCAGAAGCATGAACACTGGAAAACATACATGCAGTTAGTAAATGATTGGAGGAGAGAAGAGAAACCGTCCCTGCTGTTTGAGAGAAAAGGGATTCTCAGCATGACTAGATGATATAATGAGCTGTTATATTGTAGCTGATGGGATGAGAAGAAAATACAGAGAAGACGACATAAGCTGCAGAGCGGATATAAAAGAATCCAACACACACGCACACATGCATGATGTATAAGATGTTTTCGTAGCACCTTCAAACTGTGACAAAGGTTTTGGCAGCAGGAAAGGTTAGGATCTCATTATTGGTGGATGAAAGTCACGGCAGTTGAATCGGTGCAGCAGGAAAGATAAAAAGGTGGTGCAGCGCATTTAGAAGGTGGACTGAAAGGTGGGCCAAGGCGTTTTTATTTATTTGTCATGTACAGTATTAGTTGGAAAAGGGCGAACACATGCATGTATCTGATGAGAAATGAGAAAAGTGGAGGCCGGTGGAGGGTGATGCTAAAGGTCTGTTGATGATTTACGCGCTCCATCAAGCAGACTGCTGGTGCGTAAAAATTGACATAGTCTGTTCCTTCAACCTGCCTAACCCCAATCGCCGTTCTGTACAAGGTCTCTGTGCTGCCTGACCACCCAGCAGAGCTCCTCCTCCTTGTCTGACCCCTCCCTTTTTGCAGCTCAACATCCCACACACCTCTGTAAAGTTGAAAAGAAAGGTGCCTTTAGAGCTTCTTCTCTCCTGCAGCAGCGGCTGTGTGCTTGTAATGGACGTGTCAATGTTACAGTCTAGTTTGTTATTTCATTTGATTTGGATATATAAGCACAAGTTATCCCAGTGGGGACAAGAGAAACGTATGAAACTACATCAAAAAGTAGGTGTTTGGCTGTTCCAAGTACGGTTATCATGCATCTATTGTAATACATCTGCTCTACTCCATGTTTTCATGATGTAAAATGAAAACAAGGTGTAGAATTGATTTATGCTGTTTGCATTCACTTGAACAACCCTTTTTTATGTTTTTAAATAGATAACAGTACGTAGAAAACATGTTTGCATCCCAAAGCACAGAAATTAGTCGGACAGTTTAGCTTGTTTCTCTCCTCTAGTACATACCACAAAAAAAAAAAAAAAAAAAAAAAAAAACATGACTATAAGGACTTTCAATCATCCACATGTGAACTATTTATTGATCCTACCTTACCCTAACACTAATTTTGTTTGTATTTGCATTTTACAGTCAAAAAGACTACCACCAATTAGCACTAGAGGGCACTAAGATTACATTATAATAAAACAACAGTGCACTGCATGTGCAAGAGAGCACATACTTTCAATATGTATAGTTCGTGTCTCTTTCTAAATCTTCCTCTTCTTCTCTGTTACTCCACTTGTTGGATTGGACCACCATCAACAGGCTCTCAGGAGGTCCTCAGCAGTGAGAAAGTCAGTTGAAGAAAAACTAGCCCCTTTTCTGCTTTCACTGAGGCACCTGTGACCTTCGGCCTCAGCTCTGCGTCCTGTTGGTGTGCGTGCAAATTTGCACTGAACAGAAATCTTGTTTTATTGTTGAATGCAACGACAGCATCAACCTCTCACACACACAGAACTACATGCACAAAATACAGCTCTTGCTTGTCTTTTCTTTTGTCAATGAAATCAACAGATGCAGATCTCCCTCTTGTTCTGTCTTACACATCTGTCGCTACAAGAAGCAACAAAGGAGCAGCTTGTTTTTCCAGCGAGTACAGGTGACCTGACAAACGTGGTCAAGCATGCATAAAGTCTCGCAATTACCTAAACATTAAAACAATCACTCCAGCAATTTCAGTGGAAGGTTGTTGGTGAGGGAAGAGCGTTGGTGCATTTGAGTTTCAGTAAGATGAGGAAGAGAAGAAATAAAAGAAGACTATTAATGCTGCGCTCCACATTTTTATCTGGTTTCTTATACCCCCACTAATCACACTCTCTCAGATCACACATGACGAAGGATACAAGACTTCTCAGAGTACGGCACGGAGGCGGTGCTGCCAGCTGTCATGTAGCTGTAGAAGGACACCTCGAGGGTGTAGCAGTAGGAAGTGTCGTCAAGGAGACCACCTAGGAAGCGCCTACCAGTCCCAGCTTTCACCACGTCACGGTTAAAAGACGTGTTGGACTAGCGAAAAACAGAAAAAAACAGATACATTGAATAAGTTTGTGAACAGAGACACTGCAAGATTTTGCATCAAGTATTTGTGTTAGCAAACATCCAATCTGTTAAAGATTGAATGCACCTGTAAGAACAAAAAACAACAAGTCAGGCTGAGAACCAATAGATTTTCTCAGACAAAAGTAATAAAACTGATCACATACAGAATTAGACCAAAACATAAAGGTTATGTGTTTTTGGTCAATAATCCACCTATATGAGTTCTTACTTAGTAATAATTAACTCCATCTCCTCCTATTAATCTGTGAAAGCCAGCGTTATGAAGCAAAACAAGAGTGGGGGAGTAGTGGCACAGAGGATAGAGAAGACGGGCCTGTGATCTGAAAGTCGCAGGTTCATCTCCTGGTACCGTCAACATAAAATAATGTGGGTGGTAAAGGTGAAACACCCACACCTGCCTCCACCCTAATTTGCCCTACTCTGGGCCCTGAGCAAGGCCCCTAACCCCACCATCTGCTCCCTAAAACAGGTCTCTCCTGAAAATGCGTTCTCGTGACTCAATGAGACTACCTGTATAAATAAAGGGTAAATAAAGGGCAAACGAAAAATAGAAATTAAACTAGAACAAATACACAAGAGAATGTGTTTTAATATATATATCCTGTATGTGTATATAAATATTACATTAAATGTGACTAAATAAATGAGCACTGGAGCAGTTTGCAGCCGAGTGTGAAGTGGCTGGGATGAGAACCAGCACCTCCAAATCTGAGGTCATGGTCAAGGGTGAGGTTCTGCCTCAAGTGGAGGAGTTCAAGTATCTCGGGGTTTTGTTCATGAGTGAGGGAAGAATGGAATGTAAGGCTGAGACAAATTTGTGCAGCGTCTGCAGTATTATGGACTCTGTGCCGTTCCATTGTGGTGAAGAGGGAGCGGAGCTGTAAGGCAACGCTCTCTGTTTACCGGTCAGTCTACATTCGTACACTCATCTTTGGCCACAAACTCTGGGAACAAGATCACAGATACAGGTGGTTGAAACGAGTTCCCTCCACAGGGTAGCTGGACTCTTCCTTAGAGATGGGATGAGAAGTTCAGTTATCCAGGAGAGACTCGGTCTAGAACCGCTGCACCTCCACATCAAGAGGAACCAGTTGAGAGGGGTCGGGAATCTGGTATGGATGCTTCCTGGGCATCTCCTGTGGGAGGTGAATCCTGGGCATCTCCTTAGGGAGGTGCATCAGGCATGTCTGACTGGGAGGAGACCCCAGGGAAGAACCAGGACACACTAGAGAAACTACATATCTCGGTTGGCCTGGGAACGCCTGCTCAAGCTGCTGCCCCCATGACCCGACTTTGGAATAAGTGGAAGACAATGGATGAAATAAGATGGATAAATAACTGAAATTTTCCCCCCAGGATTTTTTAGTATATTATTTGGTTTAACTCCATGTAACATTACACACGTCTCAAAGACACATTTGTGAAAAAGTGTAATGCTTTGGTTCACTTTTGCTGCTTTCATCAGCATTCTTCTTCTTCTTTTGGCTTTTCCCTCTTCAGGGGTCGCCACAGCAAGTCATCCGCCTCCACCTCACTCTGTCCTCTGCATCCTCTGTCTTCACTCCAACCTTCATGTCCTCTCTAACTGCATCCACATATCTCCTCTTTGACCTTCCTCTTTGTCTTTTTCCTGGCAGCAGCATTTCTAACATCCTTCTACCAATATACCCACTGTCCCTCCTCTGGACATGTCCAAACCATCTCAGTCTGGCCTCCCTAACTTTATCTCCCAGTTGTTCAACATGTGCTGTACCTCTGATGATCTCATTCCTGATCTTATCCATCCTTGTCACTCCTAAGGAGAACCTCAGCATCTTCATTTCTGCTACTTCCAGTTCTTTCTCCTGTCTTTTTGTCAATGCCACTGTCTCCAGACCATACAACATAGCTGGTCTCACCACTGTCTTGTAAACTTTTCCTTTGACCTTTGCTGACACCTTTTTGTCACAAATCACTCCTGAAACTTTTCTCCATCCACTCCATCCTGCCTGGACTCTCTTTTTCACTTCTTTCCCACATTCCCCATTTTCCTGGATAGTGGACCCCAAGTACTTGAAGTCCTGCACCTTTGTGACCTCTGATCCTTGTAGCCTCACTGTTCCACTGGCCTCCCTCTCATTCACACACATGTACTCTGTCTTACTACGGCTGACTTTCATTCCTCTTCTTTCAAGTGAATACCTCCACCTCTCCAAGTTCTCTTCCACCTGTTCCCTGTTCTCACCACAGATCACAATGTCATCTGCAAACATCATAGTCCATGGGGATTCCTGCCTGACCTCATCTGTTAGTCGGTCCATCACCAGAGCAAACAAGAAGGGGCTCAGAGCCGATCCTTGATGCAATCCCACCTCCACCTTGAAGCTATCTGTCACTCCTACAGCACATCTCACCACTGTCCTGCTGTCTTCATACATGTCCTGTACCAGTCTAACATACTTTTCTGCCACTCCAGATTTCCTCATGCAATACCACACCTCCTCTCTTGGCACCCTGTCATATGCTTTTTCTAAATCCACAAACACACAATGGAGTTCTTTCTGACCCTCTCTGTACTTCTCTATCAACATCCTCAAAGCAAAGATGGCATATGTGGTGCTCTTTCTTGTTAGGAAACCATACTGCTGCTTACAGATAGTCACCTCTTGTCTAAGTATTGCTTCCACAACTCTCTCCCAGATCTTCATCATGTGGCTCATCAACTTAATTCCCCTGTAGTTGGTACAACTCTGTACATCACCCTTGTTCTTAAAATGGGCACCATCACACTTCTTCTCCATTCCTCAGGCATTTTCTCACCAACAAATATTCCATTGAATATTTGAGTCAAAAACCTCACTGCCATCTCTCTAAGACATTTCCAAACCTCCACTGGTATGTCATCAGGTCCTACTGCCTTTCCCTTCTTCATTATTTTCAGAGCTTTCCGGACTTCACCCTCACTAATCTTTCCCACTTCCTAGACCACAGTTTCTATGACCTCTACTCTTCTTTCTCTTTCATTCTTTTCATTCATTAGCTTCTCAAAGTACTACTTCCATCTTCCCTTCACACTCTCCCCACTTGTTAGAACATTACCATTCCTATCTTTAATAAGCCTGACCTGTTGCACATCCTTTCCAGCCTGATCCCTCTGTCTTGCCAATCGGTACAAGTCCTTCTTGCCTTCTTTAGTGTCCAGTCTTCCATACAGCTCATTGTACGCCCTCTGTTTTGCCTTAGCTACAATGTACTTCCCACTTTCCTCTACATCCCATCTCCTTATATTCCTGTCTCCTTACTTCAATCCTCTCACTGTCATATTTCTTCTTGGCTAACCTCTTTCTTTGAATGCTGTCCTGCACTTCACTATTCCACCACCAGGTTTCCTTATCATCCATTCTCTCTCCAGATGACACACCAAGTACCTTCCTACCTGTCTCTCTAATTACTGTTGCTGTAGTAGCCCAGTCATTTGGAAGCTCTTTCTTACCACCCAGAGCCTTTAACAGCTCCTCTCTGAATTTCTCACAACATTCTTCCTTCTTCATCTTCCACCATTTGGTCTTCTTCTCTGATTTTACTCTTTTTCTCTTCTTCACAACAACAGTCATTCTACACACAACCATCCGATGCTGTCTGGCCACGCTCTCCCCTGCCACAACCTTACAGTCTCCAATCTCCCTCAGGTTTCCTCTTCTACACAGAATGTAGTCGACCTGTGTACTCCTTCCTCCACTCTTATAGGTCACTCTATGTTCCTCCCTCTTTTGGAAATAGGTATTGACTATAGCCATTTCCATTCTCTTGGCAAAATCCACCACCATCTGTCCTTCCTGGTTTCTTTCCTTGACACCAAACCTACCCATCACTTCCTCATCCCCTCTGTTTCCTTCACCAACATGTCCATTCAGGTCTGCTCCGATCACCACTCTTTCCTCCCTGGAAATACTCTCTATCACTTCATCCAGATCCTTCCAAAATGTATATTTCTCCTCCACATCACATCCAACCTGTGGAGCATAACCACTGACAATGTTTAGCATCAGACCTCCTACTTCTACCTTCAGGCACATCACTCTACACTCTCTTCACTTCTATTACATTCTTTGCCAACTCCTCCTTCAGGACCACCCCTACTCCATTTCTCTTTCTATCCACACCATGGTAAAACAGTTTGAACCCTGCTCCAATACTGCGGCCTTGCTGCCCTTCCACTTGGTCTCTTGGACACATAAAACATCTACCTTTCTTCTCTGCATCATGTCAGCCAGCTCTCTACCTTTGCCTGTCATTGTCCCCACATTTAGAGTTGCAACCCTCAGTCCTACATTCTTCACTTTCCTCTTCTCCCTCTGTCTCCTGACACGTTTCCCTCCTCGTGGTCTTCGACTAACAGTAGCACAATTTCCGCCGGCACCCTGTTTGTCAACAGCACCGGTGGCGGTCGTTGTTAACCCGGGCCTCGACCGATCCAGTATGGTTTCGCTTTGATGAACTCGCATTATGGTTTTGGCAAAAGTGTTTTACATCGGATAGTATCCGATGTAAAACACTTTTGCCAAAACCATAATGCGAGTTAGCTGTTAGCTAAAGTCAACTATCTCACAACAAAATAAAAGTGCTACTTACCGCTCTTTGTGAATGCTCATAACTTGTGTACCCAAAAGAAACTACTTGTGGAAGCATATTGGTCCCTCAGCTGTAGCTTGCGTTGTTTTTTTTCAAAGCCACGCACACACACATACATACGGAGTGTGGGGTGCCCGGTCTGCGCCTGACTGTTAATGCGCCTGACTGTTAATACGGAATGAGTGAAAATAATTAATGCGGCCACTTTATAACGTGTTTTAAAATTTTGACTTGACAAAAATATCAAGTCTTTTCAAGTAAAAAGCTTCAAGTCAAGTCAAGTCCCAAGTCAATGGCGTGCAAGTCTAATTCAAGTCCGAGTCTTTCAGCATTTTTTCAAGTCAAGTCTCAAGTCGTGATTTTAATGACTCGAGTCTGACTCGAGTCCAAGTCACGTGACTCGAGTCCCCACCTCTGTCGGATACCATTCCTGACACAACCCTCACCCGTTACCCAGGCTTGGGACCGGCACAAGAGATACACTGGCTTGTGCTTCCTAGTGGCTAGTTTGCTGCTTTCATCAGCATTGTTAAAATAAAATAAAAATAATAAAAAACCCACTTAATGCCACCTGTCAATCATCAAACACAAATTTAGTGGCTAGTTCACAAACATACAGGAACATTTAGCAGGTAATGAGCCGTATGTGCATATCAAGGGACTCAAGGAAGATCAACAAAGTGGCTTCAAGTCAGCACACGTGCAACATCAAAATGAAGTAGAGATAGAAAGATATGTGATTTTGTGGGGTTTCCTAATTGGTCTACAAAAACCAGAAACAATGAAATAGCATTGATTTAAAAAATCCAAACAAATTAGCAAGTGTGCTCTGTTTGATTGGTAAATACCAAATGTGTACAGGTTCATCTTACTTCTCTCATAAATTACCATTTAAATAATATAGTTCCTCCAAAATGTAATTCTTGTGTCCATAATTAACTTTTTTTAATCACTGTTTTGTTAATATGACTGTTTTTAATGAGTGGATTTTAGAGTTTAAAAAGAATAAAGTTTCTGTCCAATCAAATTCCAAATGTTAGTTTTCAACTTCACTTTTTAAAAATAAATCCTATTAAATGTACATAAATAAAAACTAAATAAAAATTACATAAAATAAACTAAGTTATTTAAATACTTTGTAGTTATCTTTAAAGAGGTGATGGTTGTTGGTCTTCTGTTATCACACATTTCATTTAACTACCATGGACTCTAAATAATGGCAGTATATTAGAAAGTTTGGTATAAACCATGTACTACTCAATCTGGTCATCACTCCACTGTGATACTATAACAAAATACAAGAGAATTTGGATGACACCAAAAATTAGCCTTTAATTTGATGTACAACACACAACAGTAAAATGTATTGACATCATCAGTGAAGGCTGTTCATGATGACAAATTTATTCACAAGTACCATATTTTTCACCAGATAAGTTGTACCTTTTTGCATAAATTTGCACGTCCTGCGACTTATACACCGAAGCGACTCAGTTACGTTTTTTCCCCCAATATTTATAATCCAATTTTTGGCTGAGATCTGACATTTTCATTCATTCTGACATGGAAAATATTGAACACTACTATTTTCAGCCGCTAGACGGCCCTCGTGCAATATGGCAAGCCAAGTGTCTCATTAATAGGTAAAAGTGACTATTAATGAGACACTTGGCTTGCCATACAGGCCAGCTTCGTCTCTCTCCGGAACTCCTGGAGCAAACATCAAATCAGTTGAATACAGAATCTCAGACTAAGGAAGTCTTTCGGACGAAAGACGAAACGTTTCTACAGTTTTTTTTTGCTTTGTTTTGTTTTTTGAATGTCCAGAGGACCAGACTTAGCTTTTTTAGATTTTTCTACCTGGATTATTGAGCATGCATCAGGGTATCAAATCAGTTGCATTTTGCCGCACCGCCCAGGTGAAATGCAGCTGATCTGACTGTAAAAGTTCATTTATGAAGGAAAAGTTAAACTGAGACGCACCTTTACTACAATGTCAAGCAAACAAATATTTGTTTTTAGGTGGTTATTGTGTTAACTTTTGAAGAAATGCACAGCGAATCCTTCCTTCTGCGAGCTCAGCAGCCACAAATCGGCTTTTGAAATGCAGCTGATTTTACCGTTCAAGTGCACTTATTAAGGAAAAGTTAAACTGAGACACACCTTTGCTATAAATTTGAGCAAACAAATAATTGTTTTTAAGTGTTAATCTTGTTAAATTCTTGTTAAAGTCCTCCTGTGCATACTCCTGCAGCCGCCATTGGGCAGCCAATTGATTTTTGGCACAACACTGGCCCACGTTTCCAGATGGTCAGCGGTGACGCATAATAGATGCAACTTATACGGCGAAGCTACGTATTTTTTTTTTCCATTTTATTAGACATATTTGGACTGATGCAACTTATACGGCAATGCGAGGTGTACGGCGGCAAGTACGGTTCTGAAAATTGGATCTGAGTAGTTTCTCCTTGGATATTTCTGTGTGGAGTCTGCATGTTCTTCTCATGCCTGTGTGGGTTTTCTCCAGGTACTGTACTCCAGTTTCCTCCCACAGACAAAAGCATGCATGTTGGGCTGCCTTCAGGCCCAGACCTCCTTTGCAAAAGAGATCTGTGATCTCAGTGGGAGTTGCCTGGTTAAATAAAGGTTAATTAAAAAAGCAAGGTTTTTTAATTGCATCATTGATTTTATACAGAGATACCGTAGTTAAGATAAGATGAATATGTGACCAACATACATGAATTAATTTATGGGTGAGCATATATAACCGTGATGTTAAGCAAAATAAACCTAACTGTTGTGGTCAGAACTGATTGACATGTCTCATTAGTAAAAATGCATTTGTGTTCTGGATTTTTTCCAGCCTTAGAGGGGACTTCATTTCTGCAGATTTATAAAATATCATTACCCAGTTTGCCTGTAAATTGGTAAAGTGGGAGGAAAAAAATCTATTTTAGCTTTGAGTGTGTCAGCTATATCACACAATTTGATGGTGTCTTGGGAAGAGTGTGGAAAACCTTCCTGTTTTGCTTTAAATTCACTCGGCAGCAGCGAGAGTTGACTCACTGAAATGCAGACTCGGCGTCCACCGGCGGGACTTCGCCGTGATTGTGCTGTGCTGCTGGTGCTCTGGGTTTTGGGTAGTGCTGAATGGGCAGAGGGGCAAAAACGCAGGAGGGGTGATGACTCCCGGGCCAGCTGTCACATGAGTCATACAGTGACCGAAAGAGATACTTTCTCCTGAACGGGAGTACTTGACCTTCATTACACAACCTGCCGTCCAGACACTGCCAATCAGTGATGTCTTCATTTGTGTGAGTGAATATACTGTATTTATGTCTAACATCTATTAGACTGGCTGTGAGTATCAGTGGGTAAAAAAGGCTGTGCTCTGTTACGTGAATAAGTGTCTGTTTTCAAATGTCAGTGTCAAAGAGTGAACAAAGTTCAACAGAAGTAAACACAGCTGACTGGACAATGCATCAAGGTAAAAAAAAAAAATCATAAATAACGGCTTCATTCAATTTTAAGGGTTTTACAGCAGAACACCTGCAGTGTTCAAGTCATCCTGGCAAGTGTTACAGTCCAGAGCCATGCCTTGACCTTTTTCTTTTCTGCCCATACTTGACATTAAGAGACTTTAAAATCATTTCAAGCTCTTGACATTCATTTATCTTTTCCTCATCAGTGTAAACACTACAAAGACAAAGTGACAAAGGTGCTGGAGTGTTTCGTTAATTAATTAGTAACCAAAAAGTGAATCCTTTCATTCAAATGAGCATTCAAAGTCTTTGTATGACATCCGCAATTAGGTTCTGGAGCATCCCACCACTCTAAGTGATCCTTGAGACACGTCCACATGATTAGAGTCCACCTGTGTCTAATGTAATTAATTGTAATCAGGAGATGCATCTTTGTCCACAGAAAATCTCACGTGATTATTATTAATTTCTTTTTTTTTATGGCAATAACCCAGCGATGAGGTCAAGGGAAGCATACTTAGATGGGTAAAACAAGACTGTGTTAATGCACAAATCTGGAGAAATACATTGAAAACTTTTTTAAGCACTGAAAGTTTGGCTAAAGCAAAGTGACATATTGTTGTGCTAAATTGTGGAGTTAATTGATTTCTATTATTTAATTATTTTTTGTGTTAGGTGGTTTTTCAACAAGACAATCATTCTGACTCAGAAGAGTTTGTATTTTGAACTGCAACACTAAAATATTCTTAATGCTGAAGACATTATTGCCTGAAGAAGAAACTGTGATATCTAGGAGAAATTTATCTGACAATGCTGATACCAAACTTGAGATTGGGAACATTTCTCAGATGAACCAAACTATGCACTGAATGAGATACTATAATCAAACATTTATTTAGAGGAGACCAGCTATGTTGTATGGTCTGGAGACAGTGGCATTGACAAAAAGACAGGAGAAAGAACCGGAAGTGGCAGAAATGAAGATGTTCTTCTTAGGAGTGACAAGGATGGATAAGATTAGAAATGAGATTATCAGAGGTACAGCACATGTTGCACAACTAGGAGATAAAGTTAGGGAGGCCAGAGTGAGATGATTTGGACATGTCCAGAGGAGGGACAGTGGGTATATTGGTAGAAGGATGTTAGAAATGCAGCTGCCAGGAAAAAGACAAAGAGGAGATGTATGGATGCAGTTAGAGAGGACTTAGAGGTAGCTGGAGCGAGGTCAGAGGATGAAGAGGACAGAGTGAAATGGAGGAGGATGACTCGCTGTGGTGACCCCTGAAGAGGGAAAAGCCGAAAGAAGAAGATTTAGTTGAGATCAATGAACAACATTTATCTAAGCAGTAATCAGTTGTTTTTGTTCATTCAAACTACAAAACTAAAGTGTCTAGAAAACAACAAGAACTGCGCATCACCCTAATATATCAGTCCTATAATCAAATAAAAAGTACCAAAGTTCATGCTTAATAATGCAGGTAAAATATCCAACAAAGTTCAGTCAGGTCATCTGGATGGTTTCTTTTGTTTTCCTTCTTGAGACGTTTCGTCCTTCATCCAAAGGACTTCATTAATTCGAGGAGCCACAAAACTGACTCAGTCCCACAAGCAGCACACTCCCATAGTGGACCAACCAGTTTAATGCAGTGTTGTTTTCGTTAACGATGACGAAAATCTTTTGTCGACGCCCCCTTTTTTCATGACAATAATGAGATGGTAATGAAATAAACATTGCTCTTTAATGACTAAAACATGAAAAAATGTGTGTGAGTTTTCGTTGACGAGACGAGACTGTACGAAAATGTTACCCGGTGGTCCGTCAATAATTTACAGGGGTTAAAGACCTCCGGCCGGGGGCCGGATTTTGACCAAACGGTCCACCTCAACTTAACTTTGATTGATGGACAGCGATTACATCCAATCACATTGAAGCTCACATTATTTTGACCAATTACTAACAGGAAGGCGGATCTTAGGAAAACAAGCATGTGTGTATGCGGCTTCAGTCAAAACAATGCGGAGTTCGTTACACCGGGACAAAATATAGTTTTAGAAACAAGTTGCGCTCTACCTCCTCCGTAACAGGAGGTGATTTCTCCTACTCAAAGTGTCCGGCTCCTCCTCTGACTGACGATGTGTCCTCCCTTTCGAGCAAATCGTGGGTCAAATGAGCGACCGGAAAAAGAGAGACAGTGGGCAGCTAGCGGGGAGTCCGTTCATGTGTGTGCATGTGTTCTTTTTGAGGCGTGAGCTGCAGCCTCAGTGATAGCAGCTCTTCCCTGTTCTAAATAAAACTCTGTTTGGCTGGACTCCGTCTGCAGCGAATCAATGTTCAGGTAGGTACGTGGGTCAAATGATTTCAGCAACTAATTTAAATTAGTGTCAAAACTACACACACACACACACACACACACACACACACACACACACACACACACACACACACACACACACTGCTGAACACACAAACAACGTCCCCCTCCTTTCTTAATGTAGAGATTTTAAACAAAAACCCTACAAGCATTAAAATAAAAATCATTTAAATGAGATATATTTATTTGTGCAGCAAGGATCTTGTTGAGAGTTTGTAAATTTGAACATATTACGCCCATTCTCCATAACCTTCATTGGCTTCCTGTCGCCTACAGAATTCAGTACAAAACTGCTCTCATTAATAATAATAATAATAATTAATTCAATTTATAACGCACTTTTCATTACTGAAAATCTCAAAGTGCTACACATATATTGAATGCTACACACATTCATAAACCGGTGGCGGCAGACTACCATGCAAGGTGCTTTCCAGTCATTACACATCAATGCTTACATGGAACTTCACCAGATTATCTGAAGGATATTCTTATTCCATACTCATCCACCCGTTCGCTGCGGTCACAGAACAGCAATCTCCTTCACATTCCGAGAACCAAATTAAGGACCATGGGAGACCGGGCTTTCAGTGTGGCTGCCCCCCGCCTGTGGAACTCTCTTCCTGACTGTCTAAGAGCCCCACAGTCTGTGGTTGACTTTAAGAGCGGCTTGAAGACCTTTCTTTTCGACCAAGCATACTCTACCTCCTCATGATTCTACTTTTGATCTTAGCTGATATTGTTATTGATTTTAATTGTTTTATTATTTGTTTTATTGACATTTAATTCTGTTGCTCCTTGTAGCACTTTGAGATTTTCATTAATGAAAAGTGCGTTATAAATTGAATTCATTATTATTCTTATTCTTATTATTATTATTTGAGGCTGACAGTTTAATTAAGAAGGTTAATTTTCCCTCTGAGGAACATGAATGAATAAAGTCTGTGTGTTGGTTCTGGGAGATGACTCCAGCTCTTACTGTGAAAGTTATTTAGAACGCTGGGAGTCCTAAAACCAGCTCTGTGGAACTTCCTTTTAGATTGTGATATTGAGTATTCTAAATTTATTGCAGATAAATTGACTGAACTGTGTCTGTTCAATGAGCCGTTGAGTCTTTTTGATTTTTATTTTTGCTGCAAGGCAGTTGTCTGGGGCACATATTTTACATTAAGTTCAGATACATTGAAACCTCATGTAAGTCATTGTTGAAGCTGAATTGTTTAAAAACAGTTGTTTGCACTTTTCAGAGAGCATTTTTAATAAACGTTGGCAAAATGTTACAATTTTATTTGATCAACACAAAAAAGTTTCAGGCAGGCTCAGGTTTTTTTTTTCACTTTAAGCCCTGAATTTAGAATGCACAATATTTCTGCCCATAATTATATTCTGTGTCTGAAAGTAAGCTGTTTGGTTAAGCTCACTGCTACCCGACCGTGCTGATGCGCCGCGCGCTCACCTTTGACTTCATTTCAAACTGGACCATGGCAGATGCTGCACGTTATACGAAGGGGCTCAAATTACTCAAATTAATTTATAAAGACTAATATGTTTTCTTATTATTTTAAAGACTAAAACTAGACTTAAAATTTTTTAAGTTTTTGTCGACTAAAACTGGACTAAAACCATTAAATATAGAAATAACTAAAACTGACTAAAACTAAGAAGTATTTTTGTCTAAAAGACTAAGACTAAAACTAAATTCAAAATGGCAGTCAAAAACAACACTGGTTCAATGGTGATAAGATGGTTTCTGGGGCCTTCCTTTTCCCTGCCAACTCCTCTGAGATAGTCATGTCAAAGTTGTTCAAAACATCAAAGTTCAGTCAGAACTTTATTGGATTTTTTTATAGGATAGGATTTTTTGTGTTTTATGTTTTGAACCACTTTAGCTATGGCTGTCTCAGAGGAGTCGACAAGGGAGAGGGTGGGCCCCAGAAACTATCTTATCACCAGTACACTTGTTGGTCCATTATGGGAGTGTGCTGCTTGTGGGACTGAGTTTGTTTGTGACTCCTCAGATTGATGAAGTCTTTTGGATAGAGGATGAAACATCTCAAGAAAA
>JBBPBX010028176.1:25905-36760 GCA_038048925.1 Garcialebias charrua
TACATGCTGCCTTTAGGTCAAATTATTAATCAGTTCAACATTTCTTTTCACTGTTATGCCGACGATACACAGCTTTACATCAGGACTGGAGCATCCTCATCTTCCACCTTGTCATCTCCATCTTCACTCACTGCCCTCTCTGCCTGCCTGGAGGCAATTAGGGCATGGATGAATCAGAACTTTCTTCAATTAAACTGCTCCAAGACTGAGGCCATACTGATTGGCACCCCTCACCAGGTACAAACATCTCCTATAACAAGACTTTCCTTTTCTGGACAAGACATCCCCCTCTCCACCTCTGTTACTAATCTTGGAATAAAAATGGACTCCAATCTTACATTTGAAAATCACATTAAGCATCTGTTTAAAACTTGCTTCTTCCATCTTCGAAACATCTCCAGACTTCGCCCATCCCTAACTTTTTCCGATGCTGAGAAGCTCGTCCATGCTTTTGTCTCCTCCAGGCTCGACTACTGCAACTCCCTGTTTATTGGAATCCCTGGCAAAAACCTTCAGAAACTTCAATATATTCAAAACAGTGCAGCAAGGATCTTGTTGAGAGTTCGTAAATTTGAACATATTACGCCAATTCTCCATAACCTTCATTGGCTTCCTGTTGCCTACAGAATTCAGTACAAAACTGCTCTCATTACACATCAATGCTTACACGGAACTTCACCAGATTATCTGAAGGATATTCTCATTCCATACTCATCCACCCGTTCGCTGCGGTCACAGAACAGCAATCTCCTTCACATTCCGAGAACCAAATTAAGGACCATGGGAGACCGGGCTTTCAGTGTGGCTGCCCCCCGCCTGTGGAACTCTCTTCCTGACTGTCTAAGAGCCCCACAGTCTGTGGTTGACTTTAAGAGCGACTTGAAGACCTTTCTTTTCGACCAAGCATACTCTACCTCCTCATGATTCTACTTTTGATCTTAGCTGATATTGTTATTGATTTTAATTGTTTTATTATTTGTTTTATTGTCATTTAATTCTGTTGCTCCTTGTAGCACTTTGAGATTTTCATTAATGAAAAGTGCGTTATAAATTGAATTCATTATTATTATTATTATTATTAAGGTTTTTCAAATTAGCTCCTTCCCAGCTAATGGGAAGGCCTACTGGGGTCGTCATTCTGTGTGAAAGGAGGTGGTGTTTCATCAAATTAGTCGTGTTGCAGACACGCAATTAGTTCACAACAGACATTATGGCAAGCCATGATATTACAGCTTGCCATAACTACACATGAACCCCGTCTGTGGGCGTAACCAGGCATGTGCTTTTCCTGCGTGCAGCAAGTTGCAGCACTGGCATTGGCTGCAACGTTACATGTGGTTGAAAGAAACCACGTGTAACGTTACAGCCAGTCACCAAAGCTTGGCACCAAAAGACGAGGCATATTTTGATACTTCGTACTACAGAAGCATTTCAATCAATCAATCAATCAACTTTATTTGTATAGCACATTTCAAAAACCGTAAGGTTAACCAAAGTGCTGTACAACAACATGAAAGACAAGTCAATTAAAACGATAACATAAAAAACATACAAAAAATAAAAAATACATGTACCAGTCTTTCTGCGGGTGTATTAAAATGCCATAAAAATAAGATCACGTTTTAAAAGCCAAAGAATGAAAGTGTGTTTTTAAAAGGGATTTAAAAACAGGAAGAGAGGAGGCCTGTCTGACACGCAAGGGTAAGTTGTTCCACAGCCTGGGAGC
Source organism: Garcialebias charrua (assembly GCA_038048925.1). Taxonomy (NCBI): domain Eukaryota; kingdom Metazoa; phylum Chordata; class Actinopteri; order Cyprinodontiformes; family Rivulidae; genus Garcialebias; species Garcialebias charrua. Next base: position 27,632 of record JBBPBX010028176.1, read on the forward strand.
AACGACAGAAAATGCTCTGTCACCTCTGAGCTTCAGCCTAGTTTTAGGCACTGTCAACAGCAACTGATCAGCTGATCTTAGAGATCGAGGAGGGCAGTAAGGCTGAAGCAGCTCAGTCAAATATAGCGGGGCAAGGTTGTTCAGACATTTAAAAACAAACAGCAAAAGTTTAAAATGAATTCTGTAGTGCACAGGGAGCCAGTGAAGGGACGCTAGGATGGGAGTGATATGCTCGCATCTACGGGTCTGAGTTAACAGGCGAGCAGCAGAGTTCTGCACAAGCTGCAGACGGGCGAGAGAGGTCTGGCTGATGCCTACATACAGTGCATTACAGTAATCAAGACGAGATGTTATAAAAGCGTGGATTAATTTTTCCAAGTCAGGTCTTGATAAGATTGGTTTCACTTTTGCAATTTGTCGAAGCTGATAAAAACTTTTCTGAACAACACTGCTGATCTGTTTATCAAATTTAAAATCAGACTCAAACTTCACCCCCAGATTGGTGACACAGTCCGTGAGATAAAAAGACAGTGAGCCAAGGTCTATGCTGGAAGAAGGACAGCAACTCGGTCTAAACATCATGACTTCAGTCTTGTTCTCGTTTAGACTGAGGAAGTTTAGAGAAAACCATGCCTTAACATCGTTAAGGCAGTGTGTGAGTTGCTGGAGAGTATTGTTTTGGGCCAGGGGAAGATAGATCTGGCAATCGTCAGCATAAAAATGAAAAGCTATCCCATGTTTCCTAAAAATTGAGCCGAGGGGGAGTAAATAAAGAGCAAATAAAAGAGGGCCAAGGATAGAGCCCTGGGGTACGCCATGTGGAAGAGGAGCAGTAGAAGAAATAAAATTGTCAATTTTTACACAAAAGCTCCTATTGGCCAAATAGGACCTAAACCAATTTCGGTCTGTACAATAAAAGAACCAAAGTTTGGTACTCAGCCCTAGCCAGGAGCAGGCTTGTTTGTGTCCAGAGAAAGCAGACATGTTGATTTTTCTGAAGAAAAACTGCTAAGTGAAAAGGTCCTCCATATGTAGCAGTGAACTTTAGACACTGATGTAGGCCTGTCACAATAATAAATTTTGCTGTGCGATTGTCTCAGAAATTATTGCGATAAGCGATAACAGTTTGAAATTTGACAATAAATTAAGAAGAAATGTTTGGTAATTTGTTTTGCGTGTGGTACCTTTTTGAGACCACCGTAGTAAAACAACAGTATAAGACTGTTTGAACCGAAGGATGGATAGTGAGGGAGTGAGCAGCGTGTCTTGTTAAGAAAAATGGGAGGGAGGCCCCTTGACAGGACATGGGCTGTCTCTCTTCGGTTCTCAAAATGGCGGATGATCGGTGTGGTTTGAGCTCTTTAGCAGAGCATTTGCCATACAAAGCTTTTAATAAAAAAATTTTTTTTAAATCAGTAAACAAGTTCTCAGCTTCTTTTTGCAGAGAAAAACTTTTTAAACAAAGGCACGGGTTTCAACCGTGAATTTTGGAGCTTTGACAAGACGGAGGGTTTTTCCCGAGGTCAACCTGTTAGCTTAGCTCGTAGCTTAGCTTTTCAGCTTAGCTGCGTTTAACAATCCAAAAACACAATTTTAGATGGTTAAAATGGATTTTAAAGAGAAGAGAGAAAGGGGAGGGGTCATTGAAGAGCACCGGAGTTGAGCCTTTTGTCATCCAGTGTCTTCAGTAAAAAGAGAGAGATGAAGAAACGATAAAGCCAATAAATTAAAACGAGGTCGATAATTTTCATTTACCATGTGATTAATTGATTTATTGTTTATCGCGACAGGCCTACATTGACGTGTCACTTGTTTGCAAATGTTCTTTTGCACTGGAAATTATTTGTTTATTTTTATGTAAGAAAACTGCTTGGAATGGAAAAATACCAAAGTTAAAAAATAAAAACAAGAGTTGTATTGTAATGTGCAAAGCAATTTTTTTCTTGTTACAAGTGATATTAATTGTAAAAATGATATCAAAAAAAGTATCATTCAGGAACCAATATTGAAGTCAAGGTACCAGTATTGGTACTGGTATCGAAAAATTTTGAACGATACCCAGCCCTAGTCTTTTTTTTTCTTCTTCCTTTCAACCCCGAGGAATTTCATCTTTCACATAGTTGCACTTCCATCCAGTATTGTGCACAGACTGTTGATTCTTTAAAATACAAAAACACTTAACATTATGCTCACTTGTTTTCATGTATTTTTTTTTTGTTTATTTAGAATTTTGACATTATTTAATTTATTGAAATAAATTTATCACACTGGGATTAATAAAGTGCCACACATCTGATCTAATTAACTTTTTTATTTATTTATTGCGCAGTACTTTGTATTTATTTTTTCTGAGAAAGATTTTTTAAAAATTCCACTTTTAGAATTCTGAAAGTAAACGCTTATGGATCTGTTCTCTCACTTAATGGTAAATATTAGATTAATTACGATTTTAACTGGAAAATCAAGTCTTCCTGTGTAGAAAAGGTAATCATTTATGATGTTAAAATCCTAAACGTTAATCAATTTAACTCTACAGCCAGGATTTTGTTACAGAATGACTTATAAACAACATTAAGACTCCCGAGTGGGCTCTTACCCCTCTAAATCATTGTTGAGCTGCTCACAGAAGGCGTGGATGCTGCTCCAGTCTATCTCTCGGTTCAGTGGATTTGTGGCTCTGTCTAAATTTAGCAAGAAACACAAAAGACAACAAAAGTAACAGATGGCACATTCAATACAGTATTAGAACACAAATGACTACTTTGTGATGATATGATTAAAATAAATCACATTTTTTAATGTTAAATCAAATGATCTCATCTAATACAGCGAAAGGGTTTCTAAGAACCCAAAACATTTTAATTTGCATTCAATAATGACTGTAATCAATTTATGAAACAAAACAATTAAAACACACAACTTACGTAATAGGGAAAGCAAGAACTTTCAGGACAGCGATAAATTGAAATTACCACAAATTACTAAATAAAGTGAACCCTTTACCTTCAAATGTTTAAAATTTTGCTGTCGTTTCTAACAAACTGACAACTAAAAGTGTTTTTCTTTACAAAAGAACGTTAAAAAAATGATAAACAATCAATGCATTTTATGTTTCTAAAAATTAATTACAGTAGTGTTTCAACTTGAGCTAGATCAATATTTTTGGCTGATTGATTTAATGTGGCTAACATTGGCCTATTTAAAAGGGGGGGCGAAAACACCAGAAATCAGCTATACCTGTACATAATTAATTAATGAGTCAAAAAACGAACATGCAGCAGCAGCAGCTGCTGCTACAAACAGCTTACTGTTGCTCACAATTTAATTTTTTAGGCAAGAACGCTCTTTTGTTCAAGTTCAAGCTGCTCCTGTTTGTTTTCAAAGCTCTGAATGGACTTGCTCCTCTGTACATCTCAGAACTTTTGAAAGCCCATCAGCCCGGCAGAGCTTTACGATCTGCCAGTCAACACCTGCTGGAGGTGCCTCGCTCAAGGTACAAACAATGGGGAGACCGGTTCTTTTCTGTTGCCGGCCCAAAAGCCTGGAACAGTCTCCCTCTTGAGCTGCGTGCCACCTCTGATCTGACTCTGTTCAAAACCATCCAGTCTTGTGCGTCTGCAATAACCACAGCTGTTTTTGACCAGTTCGACCTGGTTTCACTGCCTAACCTCACCAAGGTGGTTGAGCAGATGAAACCAACTAACTGTTCTCTGGACATCATTCCCTCTAAAATGTTCAAACAATCCTTTGATGTAATTGGTCCTTGTGTTTTGTCATTCATTAACAGCTGTCTATCTTCAGGTTTTGTGCCATCTGCTTTCAAACATGCCGTGGTCAGGCCTCTTCTCAAAAAACCAGGCCTAGATCCTACAGCTCTCTCTAATTTCAGACCAGTTTCACATCTGTCATTTCTATCAAAGGTCCTGGAAAAGATTGTTTTTACTCAACTTCAATCGTTTCTAGAACTCAACAACCTGTTTGAAAAATTTCAGTCAGGTTTTCGAGCTCGTCACAGCACTGAATCTGCACTGCTCAAAGTACAGAATGACATTCTTCTGTCTCTGGATGCAAAAAACCCTGCACTGCTGGTGATGTTAGACCTCTCAGCAGCTTTTGACACCGTCGACCATCAGGTACTAATCAACCGCTTGTCTCAGCAGGTTGGCCTCCAGGGAGCTGTGCTTGAGTGGTTCAAATCTTACCTGTCTGGGAGAACTTTTCTGTCATGATAGGCGATCTGTCCTCCTCTTCATCAACCCCTCTGACCTCTGGCGTACCACAGGGATCTATTCTAGGGCCAGTCCTCTTCTCTCTTTACATGCTGCCATTAGGATCAATCATCACACGTCATAACCTGTCTTTTCACATGTATGCAGACGATTTACAAATCTATCTGCCAGTCACTCCCAACCCCTCACTCAGTTCAAACACTCTTGTCAACTGCTTAAATGACATTAAGCACTGGCTCTCTCAAAACTTCCTCCACCTAAACACAGATAAAACTGAATGCATTTTATTTGGTGCACCTGATGACACCAGCAACATCCTTCCCAGTCCCAGTGTTGGTTTCCCCCTCCCCCACTTCAACCCGGTGGTCAGAAATCTTGGAGTGCAGCTTGACTCCAACTTAAAGTTTGATAAACAGATCAGTTCTGTTGTCAAGACCAGCTTCTTTCAACTCCGACTGCTCTCCAAAGTCAAGTCATTTCTCAGCCGTGCTGATCTGGAGAAGGCCATCCATGCCTTTGTGACCTCCAGACTTGATTATTGTAATGCTTTGTATGTTGGTATTAATCAATCCTCCATCTCCCGATTACAGCTTGTACAGAACTCTGCCGCGCGCCTTTTGACCAACACACGAAAATATGAACACATCACTCCTGTCCTGTCCTCTTTACACTGGCTCCCGGTTCAGTTCAGGATACAGTTCAAGCTGCTGCTGTTTGTTTTCAAAGCTCTGAATGGACTTGCACCTCTGTACATCTCAGAACTTTTGAAAGCCCATCAGCCCGGCAGAGCTTTACGATCTGCCAGTCAACACCTGCTGGAGGTGCCTCACTCAAGGTACAAACAATGGGGAGACCGGTCATTTTCTGTTGCCGGCCCTAAAGCCTGGAACAGTCTCCCCCTTGAGCTGCGTGCCACCTCTGATCTGACTCTGTTCAAAACCAGACTGAAGACACACTTGTTCAAAAAAGCTTTCAGTGTGTAACTTTTATTACTTTTGGTATTTTAGTATGTAGCATTTTTTATTTCCATTGCCTTTTTATTTCCTCTAGTTCAAATAAGCTTCCAGTGTGCAACTGTTATTACTTTTGGTATTTTAATATGTAACATTTTTTATCTACATTGCCTTTTTATTTCCTCTTGTTCAAAAAGTTTTAGTTTGTAGCATTTTTTATTTCCATTGCCTTCTTTTATTGCTGTTGTTTCTTATTCTATTTTCATTGATTTATTGTTCCAGTTTTTTCATCTTTTTATCCTGTTAAGCACCTTGGTCAATGCAAGGCATTGTTGGAAGGTGCTATACAAATAAAGTTTATTATTATTATTATTATTATTATAAAACCAGACTGAAGACCCACTTGTTCAAAAAAGCTTTCAGTGTGTAACTTTTATTACTTTTGGTATTTTAGTATGTAGCATTTTTATTTCCATTGCCTTCTTTTATTGCTGTTGTTTCTTATTCTATTTTCATTGATTTATTGTTCCAGTTTATTCATCTTTTTATCCTGTTAAGCACCTTGGTCAATGCAAGGCATTGTAGGAAGGTGCTATACAAATAAAGTTTATTATTATTATTTTGTGTGTATATATATATATATATATTATATAACCAATATTGAAGTCAATATTCAATATGAGTGTCCCAAACTGCACTGATGGAGTTTGGGACACTCCATCAATGTAGAGGCGTCTCGTCTGCGGCACCGGGACCCTCCATCAGTAGTTGGGGCGTCTTCTATAGCAACTTCATAGGGGCCAGATAGGGGTGTAACGATACACAAAACTCACGAGACGAGAAAATCACAGATCTCGCGAGAACGAGACGAGATTTTAACATTAGTTCAAGAAAACTTCAAAGATCGGTTTTATGCCGCAAAAAGGCTTTTATTCTGTTTTAACATGTCTTCATTTTACTGATTGAATCTCCTTAGACCTTAGAACGTTCAACTTTGTTAAAAAAAATAGATATTCACGCAGGACTTTCCAAAAATTGAACATAAATATCCGCATCAGCGCTGAATCTGCAGCCGTCACTCACCAGTGTTGCCAGATTGGGCGGTTCACCGCGATTTTCCTTCTGACTTTTGCGGGTAAAGAGTGCTTTGGGTGGGTGGGACTCTATCTGGCAACACCGGTCACACCGGTGTTTACACGCGTGTCTTTACATTCGGGGCAGCGTCGGCAGCGCCGGGACCCTCCATCAATGTAGAGGCGTCTGCGGCACCGGGACCCTCCATCAGTAGTTGGGGCGTCTTCTATAGCAACTTCATCCGGCGAAGCCATGCTGTCCGTGACGCTGACTTGCTAGGGGCTCTGCTAGCGCTAGCATTAGCATCTCGCGAGACAACGTTACCTCTCAACGAGAGATATCGCGGGAGTTTAATATCGCGAGATCTCGTACAACGAGATCTCGTTACATGCCTAATATATATATATATATATATATATATATATATATATATATATATATATATATATATATATATATATATATATATATATATATATATATATATAGTTAAAGAATACAAATTGACCAATAACAACGCTAAATAAATAAATCAATGTTCATCGTCTGCCCTGATTTTTAAAGATCGGCATCAGCCTAAAATAAATTAAAAAAATAAATAACATTAGTTGACCTCTTGGTCAAACATCTTGAATTTCAAGACTTCAAACTTTTCCTTACTCAAGATCACTTTTTTAAGCTGCGGCACTTTTCACTGTAAATTTACAGTAAATATTTGTACGCTGTTCACTTTATTATCTGTATACTTCAAGCAACACGAAGTCACAGACTGTTCAGAAAAAATAGAAAAAAGGGAGCTCTGTGGATTCAAAAACGTTCATCACAAAAACAACTGGACTTTATTTGTAACAGAAGATGTTTCGCTCCTCATCCGAGGTGCTTTTTCAATTCAAAGATCAGTGAGTGTGGAGTTCAGGTTATAAAGGCTGAGATAAGATACACAATATATCTTATATATCTTATCTCAGCCTTTATAATCTGAACCCCACACTCACTGACTGATCTTTGAATTAAAAAAGCTCCTCAGATGAGGAGCGAAACATCTTCTGTTACAAATAAAGTCCAGTTGTTTTTGTATTGAACATTTTTTAATTTATCATGTCCTGGATGACTGAAAATCTTCACCAGCATGGAGCTCTGTGAAAAAATAACTTGTTTTTTTCAATGTTGTCCTCATTACTAGATGTTCAGTCTGCAATGATGTTCCCATGGACTGCCAGCGAGGTTGTATGACTACATGCAATGTATGTTAGATGGTCTGTACTTACAGAACCTACAAAAAGTATTCACCAGTTTTTAAAAGTGGTGGACAACCCGTCCTACCACCTGAGACACAGTGCTCCATGCACCCATACAACCTGTGGGTTCTCAGTAACTCAAAAACCAAAATCTTGTTGCCAAAAACTTAAAGGCTTGATGTGATGCATGAACCAAAATGTTTCTAGTCTTGTCTCTTAATTACTTGTGTAGATTAGAATGTTTAGCTTAGGTTAGAAGATGTATTTTTGCTTTTATTATAAGTATTTTTGTATTTATTGTTCTGTTGCATATCTGCACATTGCGGAGTATTGTTTTTGCACATAATGTTCTGTGTTGCACTGTGATCCTGGGGAACACAGTTTCATTTCATGTACATAGCTGAAATGACAATAAATCCTCTCTGACTCAGACTCTGAAAAGGTGACATCCTCTACAGCGGCTACTCATTTTTTCATACATTATTATGAAAATCCCTAGTTGTCTAAGGAAGTTACTAAAAAAATTCATATTTTGTCATTCAGAAAATAGATATGAGAATGTTTTGAGTACTTTTGTTCTGATCTCTAAACATGGAGCTGGTAACTATTAAAACAGAATTTAAAACAAGATTCTGTAGAAACCACCAGTAAAGAGCTCGGCACATAAACATCAAAAAGGTTTCAAGGGTAGAGTGGCCCCATCATTTAAAATGCATCAAGTCGGTGCCATATCTCGAATATCATGTCACCGGCCAGAGGTGCTAACATTCTCAAAGCTAGCAGTTTCTGCCGGGAAGTGTTCAGTCTCGCCTTGATCGATTTATTTTATTTTTTACAAAGTTAAAGAACTGTCACAACCATAGTTTAACTGTGTCGCCAAGAACTGTGCCCGGGGCCGTAAAGCTAAAGCTACGCCGGGCTGTGTTCAGTGACAGCTGGCAGGTATGCGCCGGAAGCTAATGTTAGCATCCTGGCTGTAGCGGCAGGCTTCGAGTCATCTATGCTGCAGTACATTAAGCTGCAATAAGCTGACATTTCATCCTCATATCGCTGATAATAATGCGCGAACCTCCAGGTCGTGAGACAATACCGGCTCTGTGTAAACGAATTAAAAATACTTACTGATACGAGACTCCAAACTCTCTGTATCCGGGGGCGCAGCCATCACTACGAGATTTATGTGGTGCCTCTCAATCTCGCGAGAGTTGCGTGGCTAACGACCATACATAGATATCATAACCCATAGCTTGCTCCGGCGCAGGATTTAGGGCAGCCATCTTGGCGCTGTCGTCCGCTCCACTCAGCCTTATATATTTGACTGGCACAATAAAGTATCAGCGCATTTAATCAATCATAACACGCTGAATAGTAATCCCATTGTCACATATTTAAATTTTAGGCATACAGCAATTAAAACTGCATGTATAGGAACGTATAGTTTAGCATATTTAAATAATTTTGGTGGAATACAAAACTGTACTGTTTAGCAAGATACAACCAAAGATGCAATTTATTCACACACACATTATGTATACATATTCAGATACTGTATAATACATATATATTCAGATAAGCATATATATAACTATATTGCAGCTACAGTGTGCGCTCTCAGGACATGATTACCTGCAGTGT
>JBBPBX010028177.1:0-15563 GCA_038048925.1 Garcialebias charrua
TCAGCGAGGTCAAAGGGCGAAGGCACCAAAGAACGTCTTGCCGTCATCGGTCTCCAGGTCAGACAGCTGCGTGGTCTCGGTCCACAGCCGGTCGCCTTTGTTCAGCTGAAACACGGCGCCCAGGTAGATGGCGCTGTAGCAGCCCTGGCCCGATTTCCCACCGTCCTCCGGCACGTTTTGGCACGTTGACCTCACGGCGCTCATCAGGGACACTTTGGCTCCTATGGAGTCCGAGAGGCGCCAGATCCTGTGGCTGAGGGTTGCTGGGCGCGAAGCGGCCCCCGCCTTGTCGACACAAGACACCCGGAACGATGCCTGGCCGTAGACGAAGTACAGGCCCGTTTGGGGGACCAAGATCTGGTTGTGGTCCAGGCGGAGGCCGCCCTGAGTGAAGGCCTGACCCACGTCATCGCTCCACTCCAGTTCTACGAGCTTGCCGTCTTCGACGTAGGTTCCTGGAACAAAAAGAGACGTTTGTAAGCACTGGTGGAGGCGGGGCATATACCGTCTGCAGGTGAGGAGCTGCAGGTGAGAAGTTGCAGGTGAGAAGTTGAAGGTGAGAAGCTGAAGGTGAGAAGTTGAAGGTGAAAAGTTGAAGGTGAAAAGTTCAAGGTGAGAAGTTGAATGTGAGAAGCTGAAGGTGAGAAGCTGAAGGTGAGAAGTTGAAGGTGAGAAGTTGAATGTGAGAAGTTGAATGTGAGAAGTTGAAGGTGAGAAGTTGAAGGTGAGAAGTTGAAGGTGGGAAGTTGAAGGTGAGAATCTGCAGGTGAGAAGCTGAAGGTGAGAAGTTGAAGGTGAGAAGTTGAAGGTGAAAAGTTGAAGGTGAGAAGCTGAAGGTGAGAAGTTGAAGGTGAGAAGTTGAAGGAGAAAAGTTGAAGGTGAGAAGCTGAAGGTGAGAAGTTAAAGGTGAAAAGTTGAAGGTGAGAAGTTGAAGGAGAAAAGTTGAAGGTGAGAAGCTGAAGGTGAGAAGTTAAAGGTGAAAAGTTGAAGGTGAGAAGTTCAAGGTGAGAAGTTGAAGGAGAAAAGTTGAAGGTGAGAAGCTGAAGGTGAGAAGTTAAAGGTGAAAAGCTGAAGATGAGAAGTTCAAGGTGAGAAGTTGAAGGAGAAAAGTTGAAGGTGAGAAGCTGAAGGTGAGAAGTTGAAGGTGAGAAGCTGAAGGTGAGAAGTTAAAGGTGAAAAGTTGAAGGTGAGAAGTTGAAGGTGAGAAGCTGAAGGTGAGAAGTTGAAGGTGGGAAGTTGAAGGCGAGGAGCTGAAGGTAAGAAGTTGAATGTGAGAAGCTGAAGGTGAGAAGTTGAAGGTGAAAAGTTGAAGGTGAAAAGTTGAAGGTGAGAAGTTGAAGGAGAAAAGTTGAAGGAGAAAAGCTGAAGGTGAGAAGTTGAAGGTGAAAAGTTGAAGGTGAAAAGTTGAAGGTGAGAAGTTGAAGGAGAAAAGTTGAAGGAGAAAAGTTGAAGGTGAGAAGTTGAAGGTGGGAAGTTGAAGGTGAAAAGTTGAAGGTGAGAAGCTGAAGGTGAGAAGTTCAAGGTGGGAAGTTGAAGGTGAAAAGTTGAAGGTGAGAAGCTGAAGGTGAGAAGTTGAAGGTGGGAAGTTGAAGGCGAGGAGCTGAAGGTAAGAAGTTGAATGTGAGAAGCTGAAGGTGAGAAGTTGAAGGTGAAAAGTTGAAGGTGAGAAGCTGAAGGTGAGAAGTTGAAGGCGAAAAGTTGAAGGTGAGAAGCTAAAGGTGAGAAGCTGAAGGTGAGAAGTTGAAGGTGAGAAGTTGAAGGTGAGAAGTTGAAGGTGAGAAGTTGAAGGTGGGAAGTTGAAGGTGAAAAGTTGAAGGTGAGAAGCTGAAGGTGAGAAGCTGAAGGTGAGAAGTTGAAGGTGAGAAGTTGAAGGTGGGAAGTTGAAGGTGACAAGTTGAAGGTGACAAGTTGAAGGTGACAAGTTGAAGGTGAGAATCTGAAGGTGAGAAGCTGAAGGTGAGAAGCTGAAGGTGAGAAGCAGAAGGTGAAAAGTTGAAGGTTAGAAGTTGAAGGTGGGAAGTTGAAGGTGAGAAGTTGAAGGTGAGGAGCTACAGGTGAGAAGTTGAAGGTGAGAAGTTGAAGGTGGGAAGCTGAAGGTGAGAAGTTGAAGGTAAGAAGTTGAAGGTGAGAAGTTGAAGGTGAGAAGTTGAAGGTGGGAAATGAAGGTGAGAAGCAGAAGGTGAGAAGCTGAAGGTGAGAAGTTGAAGGTGAGGAGCTGGAGGTGAGAAGTTGAAGGTGAGAAGTTGAAGGTGAGAAGTTGAAGGTGAAAAGTTGAAGGTGAGGAGCTGCAGGTGAGAAGTTGAAGGTGAGAAGTTGAAGGTGAAAAGTTGAAGGTAAGGAGCTGCAGGTGAGAAGTTGAAGGTGGGAAGTTGAAGGCGAGAAGTTGAAGGTGAAAAGTTGAAGGTGAGGAGCTGCAGGTGAGGAGCTGCAGGTGAGAAGTTGAAGGTGAAAAGTTGAAGGTGAGGAGCTGCAGGTGAGAAGTTGAAGGTGGGAAGTTGAAGGCGAGAAGATGAAGGTGAGAAGTTGAAGGTGAGAAGTTGAAGGTGAGGAGCTGCAGGTGAGAAGTTAAAGGTGGGAAGTTGAAGGCGAGAAGATGAAGGTGAGAAGTTGAAGGTGAGAAGTTGAAGGCGAGAAGATGAAGGTGAGAAGTTGAAGGTGAGAAGCTGAAGGTGAGGAGCTGGAGGTGAGAAGTTGAAGGTGAGAAGTTGAAGGTGAAAAGTTGAAGGTGAGGAGCTGCAGGTGAGAAGTTGAAGGTGAGAAGTTGAAGGTGAAAAGTTGAAGGTGAGGAGCTGCAGGTGAGAAGTTGAAGGTGAGAAGTTGAAGGTGAAAAGTTGAAGGCGAGAAGATGAAGGTGAGAAGATGAAGGTGAGAAGTTGAAGGTGAGAAGTTGAAGGTGAGAAGTTGAAGGTGAGGAGCTGCAGGTGAGAAGTTGAAGGTGAGAAGTTGAAGGTGAGAAGCAGAAGGTGATAAGTTGAAGGTGAGGAGCTGTAGATATACGGTGGATGGAAGAAGCTCACCTGAAGGTGACTCGCCTTCTAAATGAATCGCTGCTTTGGCTTTTCTGAGGATTTGTTTCAGCGTGGAGTGAGAGCCTGAGGACACAAACAACCAGAAATATTTTAATAAATATTGTTTTTTTTTATCCACGAACATAGAAGAATACTGTATTACACTTCATATTTCATATTTGATTTTTTCAATGGACATGAAGTAAAACAGGAAGGTTTCATATATTACTGCCTTATCTGCCTTCTTTTAACTGTAGCTTTTGCCAGTTTTAACTGTAGTTTGCCTGTTTTAACTGTAGTTTTTCCTGTTTTACTGTAGTTTGACTGTTAACTGTAGCGTTTGACTGTTAACTGTAGTTTGACTGTTTTAACTGTAGTGTGTGAATGTTTTAACTGTAGTTTGGCTGTTTTACATGTAGTAGTTTGTCGGTTTTGACTGTAGTTTGTCAGTTTAAACTGGAGCGTTTCACTGTTTTAACTGGATCGTTTCACTGTTTTAACTGTAGTTTGGCTGTGTTAACTGTAGTTTTTTCTGTGTTAACTGTAGTGTTTGACTGTTTTTACTGTAGCTTGACTGTTTTAGTTGTAGGTTGACTGCTTTAACTGTAGTTTGACTGTTTTAACTGAAGCGTTTGCCTTGTTTTAACTGAAGTGTTTGACAGTTTTACCTGTAGTTTGACTGTTTTAAACAAAGTGTTTGACTGTTTTTACTGTAGTTTGACTGTTTTAGTTGTAGGTTGACTGCTTTAACTGTAGTTTGACTGTTTTAACTGAAGCGTTTGCCTGTTTTAATTGTAGTTTGACTGTTTTAACTGAAGTGTTTGACTGTTTTTACTGTAGTTTGACTGTTTTAGTTGTAGGTTGACTGTTTTAACTGTAGTTTGACTGTTTTAACTGAAGTGGTTGACTGTTTTAACTGTAGTTTGACTGTTAACTGTAGTTTGACTGCTTTAACTGTAGCGTTTGCCTGTTTTAACTGTAGCGTTTGCCTGTTTTAAATGTAGTTTGCCTGTTTTAACTGTAGTTTGCCTGTTTTAACTGTAGTTTGACTGTTTTAACTGTAGCGTTTGTCTGAACTGTAGTTTGACAGTTTTAACTGTAGTTTGACTGCTTTAACTGTAGCGTTTCCATGTTTTAACTGTAGCGTTTGCCTGTTTTAACTGTAGTTTGCCTGTTTTAACTGTAGTTTGACTGTTTTAACTGTAGCGTTTGTCTGAACTGTAGTTTGACAGTTTTAACTGTAGTTTGACTGCTTTAACTGTAGCGTTTGCCTGTTTTAACTGTAGCGTTTGCCTGTTTTAACTGTAGTTTGCCTGTTTTAACTGTAGTTTGCCTGTTTTAACTGTAGTTTGACAGTTTTAACTGTAGCGTTGGTCTGAACTGTAGTTTGACTGTTTTAACTGTAGCATTTGCCTGTTTTAACTGTAGTTTGACTGTTTTAACTGTAGCGTTTGTCTGAACTGTAGTTTGACTGTTTTAACTGTAGCATTTGCCTGTTTTAACTGTAGTTTGACTGTTTTAACTGTAGCATTTGCCTGTTTTAACTGTAGTTTGACTGTTTTAACTGTAGCATTTGCCTGTTTTAACTGTAGTTTGACTGTTTTAACTGTAGTGTTCGCTTGTTGTATCTGTTTGATTTAACTGTAGTATTCTCGTGTTTTACCTTTTTTATAAACGTACTGTATCATTATTTTTATTACTATTATCATTATTTGTTGTTGTTGTTGTTGTTGTTGTTGTTGTTGTTGTTGTTGTTGTTGTTGTTGTTGTTGTTGTTGTTGTTGTTGTTGTTGTTGTTGTTGTTGTTGTTAGTGGTAATAGTAGTAGTATTAAGTAATATTAGATATTCACCTGTTTTCTCCTCAGGGTTGGTGAAGCTCGGTGCTGCTGGTGGTTCTGAGTGGACCCGTGTCATCTCGGGTCGTTCGCTCCAGAACCAGACAAACAGCCGGACCCCTGCAACACACAGGACCAAGAGAACCAAGACACCCAGGACCTTCCACATCCACCCTGTGGACGACTTCTTCTTCTCCACAGAAACCCGGCTCCTCTGCTCAGAGCCGGCCTTCAGGTCGGCCTCCAGGTCTCCCTCTGCGGCTGCGTATCCCATCATGCTTTGCTCTGCGTGTCTCAGTGACTCGTCTGTGTCTCCGTGTCTGTGTCAGTTCTGAGTTCTGCCGGGTGGCCCGCAGTATTTATGCCTCCTCAGCTGCTTCTGCAGAGGGGAAACTCCAGTGATGTCACTCTGAAAGTGGAGACGGTGCAGCAGAGCGGGCCGAGGAACCCAATGGCAACAGGAAAGACGGGTCACAGACATTTTTTTTCTTTAGCTGTTGGGAGCTGTGGTTTCAGGATGGGAAAGTGTTTTTTTTTTTTTACGCTGGTGAAGATTCTCAGTCGTCCAGGACATGATAAAATCAAAAAGGTGTTCAATACAAGATCAACTGGACTTTATTTGTTGCAAAAGACGTTTCGACCCCTAAACAAGAGGCAGACACAAAGTCACTCTGAGCTGCGACTGTAAATGTTGAGGTTAAATCAACTAATATCTGAAGTCAGAACAGATGTTTCCACCAGACATTCAGAACCTTCAGCCACCTGTTTGACTCCACACACACCTGAGACCCACTTCAGAACCAGCTCTGTTCACAACATCACGTAGAACTGGATAAACTGCTTAATACAGGGTGAATATCCTGATGCATGCTCAGCGTGAAGGATTGCTGCTGAAAAGGTTTCATCTCTAAACGGTTAGCTAAACTTGAACAGCTAATATGAGCTGAAAGCAGCAGAAAACAGCTGAAATGTAGAGAAATTAGCAGAATAAGCTGAAAAAGGCACATGGGCTTAATAGATAACAAAAAAATCTGAAATTGGCAAAAAACAAATGTAAATGAGAGGAAAAAAGTAGCTTAAAATATTGTTAAGGTGAAATTAGCAGAAAGAGACTGAAAGGAGCATAACAAGTTTAAATTATTAGAAGGAATCACAAAAAGTTGGAAATTAGCACAAAATAATAATAATAATAATAATAATAATAATAATAGCAGAGAAAAGCTCCAATTTTCTGAAAAATATCCAACAAGTAGCTGAATCAAATTTGCTGAAAGGAGCTGAACCAGAACAGCAGCTGGAATGAGCAGTAGAAGGTTTTAATCAAAGTTTAATCTCCACAAAGATGAAATGTGTTGAAAACAGAGCAGTTTCTGTTACGATAAACAAAATGGCCAAAACACAAAGTTTTCGATGTTAAAACTGAAACAGAAAAACAAAAACGGACTCATTTAAAGGTTCTTCTTTTTCCATACGACCTGTTTGGTGTGAATTTTAAAAAAAAGTTTTTGAAATGTTTGTAAAGAGAAACTGGAGAGAGGAAAGTAAAAGTTGGCAGCCGTCACCACGAGGCCATGCAACTCTGATCAGACCGGTTGGTCGTTACATTCCTCCTCCTCACACCTCTGAAGGGTCAGCATGTTTGTGTCCACATCCAAGTCTCTGTTAGCAAAATATCTTGTGGACGGCTACATGCACTTTATTGAACTTTTCAGGAAATATTCCCAGAATGCATAGCTAATGGCTGGCCTACTTTAGGCTGAACATGTAAAATCATCAAAACATCAGCGTTCTGCACCAACTGGAGACGTTTGAGGGAGACCAGCTGACCCGTTGGTAAAGTTCTGACCCGCTGACGCAGAACTTTCTCTTTTGTTGTGTAGATGCTGAGTCAGCATTCACTCCTTTGATTCCCTGATTTTATTTTTTATACGTCAACCCCTACTGCAGACCGTGTTTTTTTTTATTGTTTTTTTTTTTAGCTGTTCATAAATTAAACATTTGGCTTGTTCAGAGACTGTGCTGAGTTTTGGCTGTTTTACTTTTGTAACTATTTACAAACATTTCTTCATGAAAATGGAGATCTAACATTTTATTCTCTGCAGTTTCTTCAAAAATGGTTTTATTTAAAACCTGTTTCAACAAAAGAGCTCGATCTTTATTTTCTTAAGCTACTTTTGGTTTTTAACTACTTTTCTGCTACGTTACTTGTAGCCATCTTTTTTTATTTTTTAGCATTTAGCCAACAATTTGCTACTTTTAGCTGCAGATAGCTGTTTGCTGCTTTTGGCGTTTAGTCAACATTTTTTAGCTTTCAATAGCTTATAGCTAGCTTTTCCAGCTTTTAACTTTTGGTCAGCCTTCTGCTAATTCTTGATTTTAATTAACAGTTTGCTACTTTTGGCTTTTAGTTAGCCTTTTTCTACTTTGTACTTTTAGCTTTTAGACTTTTTTTCACGTATAGCTTTTAGTTAACAGTTTACTTTTAGCTTTCAGTTAGCCTTTTGCTACTTTTAGCTTTCAGTCAGCCTTAGCTTACTTTTTTATTTTTATTTTAGCTTTTAGTTAGCTAAATGGTACTTTTAGCTTTTAGTTAGCCTATTGGTACTTTTAGCTTTTAATTTGCCTATTGGAACTTTTAGCTTTTAGTTAGCTTTTTGCTACTTTTAGCTTTTGGTCAGCCTTAGCTTTTAATTTTTTTTTTTACTTTTAGCTTTTAGTTAGCCAAATGGTACTTTTAGCCTTTATTTAGCCTTTTGGTACTTTTAGCTTTTAGTTAGCCTTTTGCTACTTTCAGCTTTTAAACTTTTTTTAATTTATTTTTTTACTTTTAGCCTTTACAAAGGAGTTAAATTTTGTTCTTTTATTTTTTTGCTAGCTTTTTGCCACTTTTACCTTCTAAGCAGCATTTTAGTTTCACTTTGTGGTTTTCCATCTTGTTTGGTTTTGTTTAATTTTTCATCAGTTTTTTTTTTTTTTTTTTTTTTTTTTTTTTTTTGGCTCGTTATCGTACAATTTGTCAATTTTGGGGAATTTTTCGTCAGTTGAATATTTATGGTGATCATTAACCTAAGAGATAATCGATCAGCTCCTTCTTGTTGTTTCCTCTCAATGTTTTTATGGTTTAATGTTTATTTCTTGAAATTATTGTCGTAAAGATCGGCTGTTTGGTGTCTCTGTGTGAACAGCTGTGTACTCGTCTTGGTGTCTTTGAACAGTTTTCATGTCCTTATTCTTCTCGTCTCTGTGATCGCTGACAGATCATTTTGTGTTTCCATCAACGATTTTAGTTCTGCAGCGGCGGCACTTAAATGGGGGGTTCCGCAGGGGTCCATCCTGGGTCCGCTCCTATTCTCCTTATACTCCTTATACAGGCTAGCCTGTATAAATAAAGGTTGAATGAATGAATGAATACCTTCTGCCACTTGGTGCCATTTTCTGGAAACACAACATACCTTTTCACTTCTATGCTGACGAATGTCAAATTTACTTCCCCCTAAGACACAATGTTACATGCTCTGTTCAACCTCTGCTCGACTGCCTGGCTGACATCAGGGACTGGATGGCTTTAAATTTCTTAAGTTTCAATGAAAAGAAGTCTGAAGTCATGTTATTCCTTCCCAATGACATAATCTCGAACCACTGCATCAACCTTTCTGCTCTACCCCTGTCTGAAAAACAAAGTCACAAATCTGGGAGTGATAATGGATCCTTCCAAGAAACTCAACAGTCATGTAAACATGATTGTTAAATCCTGTTTTTTTCCAGCTGAGGTGACTGAAGCCCATATTATCCAAAAATAACCTGGAGACAGTAATACACATTTATTACATCTAGGCTTGATTACTGCAATTCACTCCTGTTTGGTATCAGTCAGACCACCATTGCACGATTACAACTGGTCCAGAACGCAGCAGCCCAATTTTTAACTAGTACAGCCAAAAGTGAGCACATTACACCAGTCTTGGCCTCCTTGCACTGGCTACCAGTTCATTTTCGAATACTGTACAGTTCAAAATTCTCATGTATGTCTACAAATGATTGAACAGTCTCACCCCCGCTATCTCTCTGATTTGATACACCCATATGTCCCACCACGTGCTTTGAGGTCAGAGGACCAGTACTTCTAACAGTTCAAGGAACTCGTCTTAAACGCAGAGGTGACAGGACCTTCTCTGTAGCAGGACCAAGACTCTGGAACGAGTTACCTCTGCTTGTCAGACAGGCCCCTCCCTCTCAGTTTTCAAATCCCATTTAAAGACCCATTACTGTTCTGTTGCTTTCAACACCAGCTGATCTGTGTTTGGTCGTTTTATTTATGATCTGCAACATTTTTATGTCTATTGTTTGTACTTCATTGTGTGTGTTGCCTGTTGGTTGTTTGTTTGTTTGTTTGTACAGCACTTTGGTTGGCCTTGTCCCTGTTTTAAGTGCTCTATAAATAAAATGGTGTGGGTATGGTATTAGCTGGGTCCTGTTTGTGTTGCTCGTTGGGTTTTGGTTCGTTTCGTGGCGTTAACTCCGTGGTCAGGTGGAGGGGAAGCACCGACTGCACCTGCAGCGTTGGTTGGAGCGACTCTGAATCGGGAACCTGAACCTTCTGGTCTCGTCTTGTTTGTTTGATGTCAGCCTGCAACACAAACCAAGCACAGGACGAGACCTGATGATGTCATCGCAATCATCATCAGCGCCCACACCTTCGTTTTTCCTCCTGCTCACTCACCCAAGGGCGTAGATTTCATCTCATTATTGGGGGGGACCATAAACAGGGAAATTTTTTAAGAGCAATTTTGGGGGGGTCGGCAAAGTTACAGTGAAATGTAATGCAAAATGTACAGAGGGAAGTTTATCCAAACTGCATGCATATACTATGCAGAATAATCAACAATAATATTGATTTAAATGGCATGTATTTTATTTAGTAGTCTTAATACTACTATTAATCAGTACAACAGTGATACTCATTACTCTTGTTAAAAAATGTAATGTGTTCAATCTGCAGTACAATAGACGACAAATAATGACAAGTGGCAAAATGAGAATTTTGCAAAATAGGTCCCCTCTAAATATTGTTTAAATTTCAGTTTGGCTTGTATTCATAGATTGCTGTGGTCAGTGTCACTGATAATCTGGTACAACATCTTCCCAAAATCTTAATGCTTAAAAAGAAAACAGTTTTCAAGGAGAAGAAATACTTTAATGCAGGGGTCACCAAACTTTTTGAGACTGAGAGCTACTTCAGTGGAACCAAGAGGCACAAAGGTCCACTTGTTCGTTCCAAACAAATTTGCATGGTTCAACTTTAATCATAGTATTAATAATAATACATTTACATACATGTGAATATATGACTGCCTGATCACATCTGATCTGGTCTGTATTATTAAAGACTCCACACAATGCTTTAGCTTGGTAAATATGATCAATTATTATTGATAATTACCAGTAGTGATTAGAACTCTCAATCAAGAACTTGAGTCCTCAGTTTGAATAATGTTTTGGTTCTTCTGTGCAAATGTAAATTGTTCTTAGCTTTGACTGGGAGTGTGGATGGTTGTTTGTCTCTTTGTCTGTCTCTGTGATGGACTGGAGACCTGTCTTGGGTGTCCCTGCCTTCACCCAAAAGCAGCTGAGATTGGTTCCAGTCCTAAACAAGGGGGCATAATGGATTACTTATTAACTGATATTTAAACATAAACACTATTTCTTTTATGTTAAACTCAGTTTGTAACATTTGAAATTCGTTGTATTTTATAAATATTTTATTAACTGTTTTGTAGAAATGAACACGTTTGTAACATTCATTCAAAATATGCCTTAACAAATCTGTAGCATTTTTTAAGAACCTATTAAGAATAAAATGTTCCAGTTGCAGATACAAAATATCAATAATGTAATATAATAAACAGTGACATTTTTTAATTAACCATGTGACATAAGTATTGATCCTCAACATTTTTTATAATAATAATTTAAAGCCCTTAAAACAACCACAGCTGCAACAAAGTGCTACACATATGAAATCATTTTAACTAATCATCACATCTTCTCTACTCTTTTTTAATTAATTATCTTTCACATATTTTATCATTACTTCTTTCAAGAGCTCCACACCTGAAAATATGATGAATGTGAATCCATCCTGCTCAAAGCTGCTCTGAGATTCTACTGTCTGTTGCAGAGCCACCAGGGAGCTAGTTAGCATTGAAGCTAGTGTGTTAGCTGATGAAGTGACGCTCCAAAGTGTTTTTCTGCCACTAATGATGCACAGACACACTTGTCTTTCAACACTGTGAAAGACCTTTTCCTCCCAGTCACTGTCACCTATGTTTTAAGTAGCTACTTACTGGAAGTTAGTACTTTGTGCAGCAGCTCACTCCCCACCAGCGGCTCCGCGAGCCTGTGACCTCCGCTGCTGTTGTTGTTCCTTGTAAACATTGGACTAAACCATTTGCCAACAGAGAAGGGGGGGTGGGCAAAATTTCCTTCTTTTTTTTTTAGAATAATGGCGGATTTCTCTCTTTTTTTGCCTTTTTATATTTATATTGTTTAAAGACACGATTTCCTTTATTGAATTATTGGGGGGGACAGATCTATATTTCCCCAAGATTGGGGGGGTCCGGACCCCCCCGACCCCCCCAGGATCTACGCCTATGCACTCACCCGCCTCCTCTCGGTTGTTCAGGGGGAGGTTCACCAGTCGAAGCTCTCGGTCGGATGACTCCGCAGGAAGCTCCTGAATGACTTTCACTCCCTAAATGTCAATCAAAACCAAACCTAACCTTTAAATACCAACAGGTGTGTTTCAGACTCTCTTCAAGTTCAAGAATCTTTATTATCCCCGAGGGGCGATTTGTTTCACAGTCAGTAAATATAAAACATCCACACTAGACAAGACATTGAGACGTTAAAGTAACAGAAATCATCAGTGTTCATTGAGAAGCCTGATCTCTACAGGGATGACTGAGTTTTTCAGTCTGTTCCTCCTACATCTTGGCAGCAGATGCCTGCGTCCAGATGGAAGCAACCTGAACTCACCATGGAGTGATGATCAGGATCTGCCAGAATCAGCCTGGCCTTATTCACTGACCTCGCCTTTTGTGGGTCAGTGAGGTTCTGTGCCAGCAGTTCTGCTGCACATCATGACGATCCCCGAGAGTTTGTTCCTGTTTTTGAATGTCCAAAGTCCAAAACGACAGATGAAGGTGAAAGTTCAGACTCAATCAAACTTTCTTATAAAAGTAGAATCCACATTAAAACCACAGAGCATCAGATCAAAATACATTCTCTGGTGGGTCTTCTTATAGAGTGAGTTCACATGGAGGTCAAAGGTCAGTTTGACATCAAGAACAGCTCCCAGATATTTATATTGATGCACCACCTTGACAACTTCACCGTTAATGACCACAGGAGCTGCAACTGAAGAGTCTTCTCTCATGTCTGTGACCATCTCCTTGGTCTTTGAAACATTTAACATTAAAAAGGAAAACTCAACCGTTCAGAAGTCCCCGACCACAGGTCCAGGGCCTGGGTCTTCTCTGCAGGATGACAGAGTCATCAGGGAACTTTAAAACGTGACGCTGTGGGAACTGGTTGCCACAGTCACAGTCATTTGTATATAAAATGAATAAAAGGAGTGAAAGAACAGAGCCCTGAGGGGTACGGGTAGAAGACAAAAGGACATCAGAGAGAACCCCGCTGGCCCTCACCCACTGAGACCGAACAGTTAATAAGTCCACAAGCCAACAGATGAGGCCAGAGTCGACACCGTGCTTCTGATATTTGGCAGAGTGGTAAAGACCTCCGACAATAATGTCAAACAAAATATATAAACTATAAATATATCATATATCATTCAACACTTGCTCTTCTCAAGGGCGGACGTCTCCTCTCGGTCTCCGCTTTGCTTTTGCTTTGTCTTGTCTGTGAAACTGTCTGAGAGCCTCTCTTCTACAAAATCTTCCGAATCATAACTATGGACTTCAATTTGGTCAGTTGGTCCCTCAACACAACTGATAACATTTCTTCAACAAGAAGACAGGCTGTAGGCGATTTGTCCTGTTGGCTGCACACAGCTGGATATCTCATCGACTTGGAAGACTTGATAATGTGTCTATCTCTGCTGTCATCTGTGGATCTTAAAGCTGCAGTATGTAGCTTTTTTTATGAACATATTTCTTCACTCTGTCACTACCTCCTGACAGACTGATGTTAGCCAGGTAATCTCTGAAAAAAAATTAAAAAAAATATTGTCCCCTTGCTTCTCCAGGTGGTAAATAAGCATTTCTAAAAAGAAAAGGTGACCCGCCATTTTCCAGCCAATAAAAACAGAGTTTGTAACCAGCCAATAAAAACAGAGCTTGAATTTGAATCAGCCAATAAAAACAGAGCTTGAATTTGAAATTCAACAGACCACAAGGGGGCAGAGCCACATATGGCTCTGAGGGGGAGGGATCAGAATGCTTTGCCTGTTGAAAATATTTCTAACTGCTGCAGTTCTACAGAAACTGCATACTGAACCTTTAAGGACACATATTTAATTGGATTTATGATAACTGGTTCCTGCTTTTTGGATTTGGCTGGTTCCTGGTCTATCAACACACAAGGAAGACGTTGGCGGTAAATCTGGACCTGGGGCCTCATGTATCAACCGTGCGTGCGCACAAAAACATTGCGCACGTCACTTTCCACGCAAAACCCCGTATGTATCAAAACTGAAATGAACGTGAATATCTGCGCATCCACGTACATTTCCACGCCAGCTCCCCTGCTTGCGTACGCACGTTTCTGTGGTTCTTGTTCCTTTGGCGACACTTACAGGTGATTCAGAGAAACTGAAGCCCCACAGTCTGTGGTTGACTTTAAGAGCGGCTTGAAGACCTTTCTTTTCAACCGAGCATACTCTACCTCCTCATGATTCTACTTTTGATCTTAGTTGATACTGTTGTTGATTTTAACTGTTTTATTATTTGTTTTATCGACATTAAATTCTGTTGCACTTTGTAGCACTTTGAGATTTTCATTAATGAAAGGTGCGTTATAAATTGAATTCATTATTATTATTATTATTATTATTATTATTATTATTATTATTATTATTATTACTATTAACTGTTCATGATGTGAAAATGATTAATATTCCCACCAAACACACGATTAACAAGTACATCCACATGGACGCGCAAAGTTGTGCAAAAAATAAATGTAACAGGAACGGATACATTCAGCCTTACTGGAGGATATAGATAGTGTAACACGCAGAGCATTTATTTATAAACAGATATAATTCTCTGATCTAGGATATGGCTTATCAGCCGTTTTCAGAAATAATCATTTTTCAGTTTGGCACTGCTGCGCACTGGCGCAACACAGGGGCCGCGCATCACGCGTGCACGTGCAGAAACTGGGGTTCCACAGGAGCTTAGAGGGAGCTGGCAGGTCGATCAGGGCTGTGCCAGTCCAGTCCACACAAAGCCGATTCATGTCCAATGGAATGGTCTCATCCATATGATCCCAAAGGCTGAGTTATGGTCGCGCTTTGAGCGCGCGTGCACCCTCGCCGGTGTTACACGGCAGTGGAGGTGTGTCATTATCTGTGTTTATTGTAGATGTCTCCAAAATGACACGTGAAAGTACACCATTTATAACTTGTATGGGAGTAAAAGCTTCACAGACAAACAGATTGCGCACAAGGCTGCAGCGCGCGCTTTGGAGACTCCAACATCACGTCATGTCATGAAAAGTCTCCACTGAGACGCAGAGACTCGTTTCTTCATATCATCTATTAAATAAACGAAGATCTATGTTCTAGCAAACATCCAAGTAAGTTCCTCTGTGTTTACAGTAATTATGGTAATTAACTCGTGCGCAAAGTTAATATTTTCACTCAGAATGAATGAATGAGCCGGTGGCGCACCTGACAGCAGCGTGCGCGCACACGAATACCGGCACACAATCACTCGTTCTTTGCGTGATGAACACAGTTTATTACTATTCTTACTTGGGATGTTTGTCCTCACTCATATTATATTAAATCCATTGTTTTCCTGAATCTAGAAATGATTTCTGATCGCGCAGGGATCAAACAAACATGTCCTTCACACATGCAGGAAGTAATTTGCATCTGTTTAACATATGTAAATGTAGGCGTGTCAGGGGAGGTGTCTGACGTGCGCTCAGTTCCACGTTCATTGTGATGTACAAAAGGAATGTGCGTGGATACCGGTGTACGCACAGTTTGATAAATCTGGATTCTTTTGTGCGTAGACACTTTTCTGGATTTGACCGTACGTCACTTTTCAGTAAGAAATCCACGCAAGTCTTTGATACATGAGGCCCCTGGTCAGGCTGCCTGCCTTACATGATGGCTTGGTTCATGTCTCGAGAAACCAGACTTTTGGCTGAATGGATTAGATCTCAGGGATTTTCTCAGGCACGTTCCATTGAAATGGTCATTTTAATTTGGACATTTCGGAAGCGAGTGGACCAACACAAACTGAAGGTAGATGTCATTAAAGTTCTGCCTGTCCCCAAAACAATCTTGTTTTTCTGAAATTTGGTTCCCCGACTGGCCTTGACAGGCCATCTTATCTCAACACGCCTGCTGAGGTTTTGTAAACTTGACGCTCTCACCCCTTCCAACCCTTCTACTGAGGAATTCCACAGACTTTTCAGAGGAAACCAGCTGAATAAACATTCTGTCATCATTTCAGGACTCTGGAT